>CM051268.1:37911995-38089495 GCA_027921565.1 Artemia sinica
AAATTCGTTGGAATATTTTGGACACAGCCCCCCAAAGGTAAAGGGCTAGTGACGCCCCTGAAAAGACAATATAGTAACGCTTCTTATGTGCTCGAGCTCTGTTACTTTTAGTGGCCTTTCTATATCTTTTAGATCTGTTCTTCAAAATTTTTAGGATGCTCTGTTTATTTTTTACGCAGTGCTGTTTTTTGTATTGGGTAAAAGGTATTCAATACGGTATTGAAAAATGTATTCAGTAAGGTTGGCCGACTCATTAGTCACAATAATTAATAATGGAAACGCCTTATAATTCTATCTGGGAGGGTAGAAAATATTTATTTTTGATTGGATTCTGAACATCACAAGAACGCTAGTTTTGAACACGAGAGTAAAAAACAATTTTGCACTTCTAAGACTGACAGATTCAATTAAACATAACTGAGGTCTTTCGCTCTCTTCCTCCTGTAAATGTTTGTGAGAGGCCAAACCCCATGCTTAACTGACGGTAAATATATATACAGGTAAACTCTTAAGTTCCAAACTCAAAATAGTAAAGACTTACCAAGTTTTGGGAAGAGTTGCAGGTCGTACATTCTCGGACCAAACAAATGATCCATTAAGCCAAATCATCCCAATGTCATTTAACATCAAACTTTTTGTGTAAATGTAGTCAGGATGCTGCTCTGCAAAAAGTATCGAGAGGACTTGGCCAGGCTCAGTGTCTTTTAAATAAGTTTTCCCGGCAACAACAATCCAATTTTTACTGGTTGTCAATATATCAGTTATGCAATGAGCAGCTGTTAAAATAACACTTCTGTCGACAATTATTCCTGCACATTGGTGTTTCTTCCCGAAACTGGATTGATACTATAAAAGGATACCTTGTAATCTCTGTCTCGTCACCACCAACGATAAAAGGATTTATGATGTATTCAACCTCTCTACTTTCTTCATTTACTGACTCATCATCATAAAGCTCTTCAGAAACTGATAGAGCGTCATCTGTAGATTTCAGTTTTTCTGTATCCAGTCGGCTAAAATAAGTTCTTGCTTTAAAAAATTCAGTGTAATTTCTGGGTCCTTTGATATATCCGAGAACACCTATAATCATAATTGGAAACTTTAGCATTCCTTTTTTTGGGGGTTTTAAACAAAAGTTACAAAAAAACTGAACATTATGGAAAAGAAAATAATTTTTTATTTTAACTAATCTGAAAAACGTTTCCATGAGAAAAGCTACATAACGAAAGTAAAGAACGATATTAAAAACTAAAGCAAACTGACACAAAGTCAGCAAATAATTAGTAGAATGCGCATAATTAATTACACCAGCGCTATACCCTTTCACAGAGTGTGAGCAGCCCCTCTCTAGCCAAGGTCGTTTTCTAAGGCACTTGGAGGAGCAATGAACTCTTAAAGTAGTGATTACTCTGACCTTGAGTGATGGTCAATACATTTTGCAACGAACTCTGATAGATTCTGATACACATACATGTGGGCCATAACTAATTTAATTGCACAATCGATTTCTTTGGCCTTGAGAATTGAGATATAATGTCCTTAAAAATTATTGTGATATCATTAGTTCAACAGTGCTTGACAAGGAAAAACTTATTTCAAATAAAATAACTAACAATTTGAGTCATGATGCATCAATAAAACCAGTTAGTAATCTTCGAACTTTTTGTCCTAAATTTCGTGGACGGGGTAGGTTTTCCCTCAGATTCGTTCTATCAACATGTCTATAACTCTAATCCATCTATTTATCATTAGGTAAAGTATAAGCTATTATACTATAGTTTATCATAATCAGATGGATACAAACCACCATTTCCTTAAAAAAACAAAACAAACTATTCTTTAGTTATTTTGATGACTTCAACCGTCTTTATATATATTACATCTGGTTCTATGATTTGAACATCATCGTTATCATCTTCCTCATTTGGGCTTTTGCAAAAAGAGTAATTACACTTGGTACTTTATGCTTAGCTATGTTTCTTGTGTTATTTTCCTGCATCGTAGACGCTCAATTCGATACAACCACTACTGAAGGAAATACGAAGTACGTAATCCTTGAAATGTACTCATACATTTCAATAGAATAGTGGGAAAACTATTATTCAAAATCAAAGGAGAGTACAGGATTTAACGACTAAGACATAAGGCTTTCATGCACTACTCTTTTTCATGTTCAGATGTCGTGGCTATACCTACAAGCAGTTTCTCAACATTTACGCTGACAATCCGTGATTGAACGACTTCCTAGTGGAAAATATAATTTCAAGTGTGTTTAATATTGATTTTAGTGCCCTATGAATAAAATGTCCTAAAAATGTATCTGAAATTGTTTTTCAGTAAAAATAATGTATATATGTGATAAAACAACTTTTCTACAGTTTAGATTTCATCTTCTACTACGTATAGGCATTTTCGAAAACAACTAATGCAGGTAGATTATCTGAATTCACAGTATACTGATCCTGATGTGCTGCAATGTCAGGGTCACATTTTCTACAGTAGAGTGTAGCTTCACTCTTATCATATCTCTTTGTATAGTCAATGATACTATTCTCATTCATTTTGTAGAATTCGCATGTTTCAATTTGCTTATCTGAATCAATGTCACAAACAGTGTCCTCAAGTGGCGAATCACATTCCGTAACAGCCAAATAATAATCAGTGGGCTTGTAATCATAGTAGCCATTGTCTTCACAACGATGACGTAGAAACCAAATTCTTTTGTTGTTCCAACAGTTGAATCGTAGACCTGGCTCCTCCTCCCAGAACAATCTAAAGCCACGATGATACCAATCTCTTAGCAATAAACTAAAATCACGCTTAGGATTCTTTCCAATCATACCAGGATATGTATTCTTCCACTGATTACATTTATCATAGTGGCAATTAGAGCATAGGTGCCCTCTAGGATGAGAGTTACACATCTCTTCAAGACAGGAATTACAACCTTTAATTTGTACAGCATATCCTCTATGCAACTTACACGGGTTGCATAATCTGCACTTTTCATCATACTCATCAATCATTTTACAATTCTCACATGATAACCAGCTGCCCAGTGTATACATGCATAGTGGACATGTTTGGAACATTTTTCATGTGTTGACACTCTCACCGTCAAAATGAAACTGAGATACGATCAACAAATGTAGTTGGATAGAGAGAAAGAGAGGAGTAAATCATCCTTGAACAGCATCTTTCTCATGAAAAAGTCTTAAATTTTCTAAGCTAGCGTGCGTGTTTAAAAGCAATCCCAAATTTTTTGTCTTGTTGTGATTAATATGTCAATAAATTGTGTAAATGCCTTTGGACCACGACGTAAAAGCTTCATGCAATAGTCTAATGATAATAGTCTAGTTTTCATTATATCGATAAGCATTCCCTGGGAAAATATCTTCCTTTGAATAGATAACTCTAGAAAATCATCATCTAGAATCAAATTTTTTTCCATAAACACAAGACTCCCCATGATTTTCTCCTTCTCAAATCTATCCATTTTTTAGAGTCATACCACTCTCACAACCAAATTCAGACTAACCAGGATTCTTTTTCTACTCTAAAAATATACGCTAGCCTACTATAGAAAGAAAAAAATCTTCGATTTAGAAACAATTTTATTGAGTATAATTACAACAATAATGATCACTGATTCAATTTGTTTTCATCAATATATTTCACTAGTGCATCTAATACAGCTTGAAGTCTATTTATATGCACTATGTTCAGTTTCGTAGCAAAGCATAATTGCTCCTCCAATTTAAATTTGCTCAATGATATTACGTATCTAGCATACATATCGTCCCATTCAAGGCTTAGTCTACATCCTCATGTTATTTCCACAGCCACGTTTGGTACTCCCGCCCTTGTATCATTACTGCTACCTGCTCCACCATCAAGCTCCAATAATGTAAATGTTCCACTCATTTTCTTTACTAATATTGTCTCAAATAAAATATTATCTCTCTGAATTCAGTTCTCTTACTAATATGAACTACAATCAAAATCACTCCTTATATTTGAATCCAGTTACTAATCAAGTTACCGTATATGGAGTAGCCTCCGCTCTCTCTGATTGGCCCCAAAAAACGGGTGTTGCCTCAGAAACCCGTCTGGTAAGACATGTACCTTCTGTAGTAATAGGTGAATGCCCCTCGTAAGGCGTGTAGGTGTGAAACTGCACAAATATCCATGCCTCAGGCTTGTGTAATTCCATGTGTCCCTGAAACCAGCATATAGCTTACTACTGTTTCCTTCTTTTTTGAACATTGAAGACGGCTGGGTGGAAGTCCCTGACAAAATATCTGCCTCTATCATTTTCGCTTCTTTTTTGTCCGCTGGCTCACATTACCCTCATTTTTCTTGGCTATTTAATTTAATGTATTTATTTTCTTGTTTGTTATATGTCGATCCTGCTTGTAGCCTTTTCTCTCTTTAACAGTTCAAAGAACTAATGTAATTTTATTTCAACAAATATTTCACCATTTGAAAATTATAATTACCTGTTCTATAATATCTTTTATCGTTCTGATAACAAGAGACCTAAATCAGACAGACGGCCTTTTAAATCGCGGAACACAGCTATACACAAAACAAAATCGTATTCAATCCTTTTTCTGCAAGCCTCTTCGCGCTTATGTGCTCTGAAAATTGCAAGGCATAGTAAAATATGTCAGTAAAATATTTAAAATACCGGTAAAATACGTAAAATACCTGTAAAATATGTAAAATACGTAAATTACATAAAATACATAAATTACATAAAATAGGTAAAATATCAATGTTACGGGGGTCCAGAAAATTACAGTAAAATACGTAAAATATCCAATTTTACCATGATCAATTTTACCCGTTACAACCCTTCCCTCGGGCATAACTTATAAAACTTACTTCTGGGTTCTGGGGGGGGGGTTATCAACCCTAGAGTATTGTTATTTGATCTTAGAGTTATTTTTATAAAAATGGCTATTTAAACATTTTATCGGATGCGTTTGGGGAAAAGTGTGTTTGTGTAGAGGTGGGGGGGAAGACTAGCTGCGCTCCAATCACTCTTAACTCTTACAAAGCGTAGTAGGACTTCCAACTCCCAATTGATTGAGCCTCCTCACGACCACACCTCTATATGAAGTGCCTCTGAGAAAAAATAATAAGACATAAAAGCCTCGTGGCCTTTACTTGCCCACCGATCACTTTTGCTTCATAAACATGAAACATTATTTTTAAAATTATAATCGAATGATCACCCTCCGAAGTTAATACGGCCACCTCTTACATAAAAACTTTATATTCCTCTGGGGAATAACTCTAAATACTTGCCCCGGGCATTGGGTGGTTATTTTCACCCCGGAATATTTTTTTTTATCTTGTTTTAATTTCAACAAAATGGCTATCTCAAAAATTCAATCGGATGTATTTGGAGTAAAGAGAAAGTGAAGGGAGTTCAGTTGCCCTCCTTTCGCTTTTGAATCTAAGAAAGGGAGCTAGAAATTTCAGTTTCCAATGGAATGAGCCTCTCCAAAGCTTATAAGTCAACCCCTTCCATATAGATTTTATATGCCTCCCGGCCGTACCTTACTACGCTTGTCCCCGTTTTTTTTTTTTTTTGGGGGGGGGGGGTATGTCAACGCCGGAGTTTTTGTTATATGATCTTTGGTCTATTTTGAACAAAATGACTATCTAAGAAATTAGATTGGATGCTTTTGGGGAAAAGAGGGCGGGGGGCCTTTTGCCCTACGATCATTTTTGACTTTTAAAAAAAGAACTAGAACTTTCAATTTCTAATCATTTGAGCCCCCTCCAAAGCTTATACAACCACTTCTTCCATAGAAGCTTTGAATACCCAAGTGAATAACTTGAAGCCTTTCCCCTGGGCTCTGGGGTGTTGTGTTGACCCCAAAGTTTTTGTTATTTGATGTTTGGACTATTTTGACCAAAATTCTTTTCTCAAAATTTTGATCGGATGCATTTGGGTAAAACAGTGCGTGGAGAGGTCTAGATTCCCTCTGATCAATTTTGACACCAGCACTAAAGAGCACTTGATATACATCCCAATACCTATTTAGGATGAGATCATAGAGAAATTGATAAGGAAATCAGAAGAAAGATGAAGGAATTCAAGAAATGACGCCTCTCATGGATTACTGAAATGTGCTGGCAAACGTACTAAATTCTAAACTTAATCTATACCTAAATTCAAATAAATGGCAGCACTTAGTTTAGTAAAAAAAGTCATCTATGACTACAAATGAACAGATGGCAGCGAATGAAATATTTGAACTGTACCTGGTAGTAGTGTCTGTGTCTGAAATTTCCTCTTACATCTCTGACTTTTGAAAGATATTCTAAATGATGGAGTTGCTGGTGGTTCACTTAGCGTGGCGTGCTACGCTAAGTGAAACTAAATGAGCCTAACTTGAATGCTGTTATTTGAAAAAAAGGGCGTGATTACAGGTAGGCTGCAGGTACCCGGGTGAAGGTAAAAAGTTCATTGTGCTGCCATCTATATCTAAATTGAAATATATAGCAGCACTTGAATTAGTAAAAAAATATTGCCATCTATGACAATAAAAAATAGATGGCAACAAATGAAATATTTGAAGTGCGCCTGGTAGTAGTATCTGTGTCTAAAATTTCTGTTCTTGCATCTCTGACTTTTGAATAGACATTCTAAATGATGGAGTTGTTGGCGTACCCTAAAAATATTTAAAACATAACAAAATAATTCAATGAAATATTTTTATTGAAACAATGGCATGTACAATACTACATGTTATTAATTTCATAATAAAAATTTGAATGCTCTAAATCCGCTCCAAATATAATACATCATGTTTTATCTAGACTCTTAATGTTCACTGATGCTTTGGTTTCCGCTGAATTGCCTTTAATTTCCTTGGCGATATTACTAGCTAATGCCATTTTTATTTTACTTGCGATTTCATTGTACATCACAAAACTATTTTTACACAGGTAACAGTTTCGACATGTAGACAGGATATGGTTTATAATATTGGTGGAGCGGTAGACTCTTCCACAGATTGTCAACTTATATTATGTCAACTTATGTTATTAATTTAGACCTTGAAGGGTAAGTTAGGGGGACTTTGAACTAGCCAGAAGACAATCTATGTGTACTTTTAATGCTACCACTACAGTTAATGTAAATAGTGAAGCTAAAAATATTAAGATGAAACTCCTAGGGAGGGTTTAGGAGTTTCAATTAAAGGAAAAAACTGTATGCATGCAGGTTTTCAACAGGGGATATAACTAATTTCATAGACAGTACCACTTTATAATACTTGGAAATATCATTGATACTTTTAGAACTAATTCAATTCAAAATTAAAAGTTCCGGTGCCCTTTTTAAGAGTAACAAGAGATTCGAGGGCAAGCAGCCACTCTCTCAAGCCTATAAAATTTCCAAACCCATCTAGTCAAAACTTTGAGACAGTGATTTTGTTCAGCATAGTAGAACAGTCCTGCAACTATGTCTTTAGGGATATTAGGCATGTCAACCCCCCCCCCCCCCCAATTATACAATTGTGCAATTATGCTTTAAAACTAAATGTTGCTTTGAAAAAAATCAAAAGCCATTGTGTTTATGGTTGTCAATAAGACACCTCCGCGATATATCGAGAAAAACTGGGGAATTAAGTTGAAACTTGTGGGGATATTACTATTACTGTTTCTGCTCTTACAATTTAAATAAATAATTGTAATTATTTAAAAGATTTAAAATATCTTTTGTAACAATTTAAAAGATATAAAATATTATTTTTTCTATAAAAAAGATTATGTCAATAAAAAACAAACAGAAATTAATTTCGAAATATTTTCCGCAAAAAAAGTTTTTCAAAGAAAAATAAAGAGCTCCATTGAGCCCAGAATCAGCAAAAATAAAGTCGAATAATCTGCCAAGCGGAAACTACCACAAATCAATATCAATGAATACATGAATCTCAAAATGAACAGAAATTACAATAAATAGCCGAGTCAAACTCAAAACGAGCAAAAATAAAAAAAAATACGTTTGAAACGTTTTCACTTTTCTTACTTTCATAACTAGAAAATTGTCGAACTTTTAAGGAATAAATATATATCTCAATTAAACTGACAATCCAAAGTCATTTGTTTTTTTTTCTGTTTTTTTTTTCAGTAAAGCGCAAATTGTGTTCTGGTCTTGAGAAGGCATGGGGGTTATCAGGCCTACTGATGTTAATTTTTGCTCGTTTTGAGTTTGACTTGGCTATTTATTGTGATTTCTGTTCGTTTTGAGTTTCATTTATTTATTGATAGTGACCTGTGGTAGTTTTACGCTTGGAAGATTATTTGACTTTATTTTGCACATTCTTGGCTTAATGGAGCTCTTCACTTTTCTTAGAAAAACTTATTTTGTGGAAAAAGTCTTTTAAATTAATATAGGAAAAGAATGAAGTTTTAGTCCAAAAAACATTATGCTTTCTAATAGAGAAGAGTCATAAGAAAAGTAAAATTTTTTTAAGTTAGTCATGATCGTATTAAGCACTTGTCAGACTTAAAATTTAGCATAAATACCTTGCAGTAAAACAGTTGAAGCACAGAGTGAAATCAGAATACTGGCTACCTTCATTATTTCTTTTAAGGGTGAGTTTTCCAAGATCAGTCACAAAGTCTAATGAGAGAGTTTTCTCATTGCTGCAAAATAACATAATAATAAAAATCGATATCTTTACAAATAATCTATATTACTAAACCCAAAATAAAACGTCTTAACGCATTTCCTTTGTGCCATCATTTCTCTCTTCTATTGCGTTGGCAACCTAAAGAGCAGCAGCCCTTTTAGGTGATATTTTTGTCCTCGTTATTTGTTGATTTTTCTTTTGTTCCCTGCTGGTTAGAGTAGCCAAACGTCACTATGGATGACACACAGGTCATTTGTAGGGTAAGTGACGTGCAGAAAGGTCTTAGACCTACTTTGCAAAAACTGTAAAATCGATCAGGATATTAAACAATCAGCTGGATATCGTGACTACTATTGCAACTATGCTTAAGGGCATGAAGGTAAAACTTTCAAGAAACTTTGAGGGGTGAAATGAACCAAATCAGAATGTGCCTTCTGTATGCAGGTTGTCAAAAGGGTGTAACAGCAACATCTTGGGAATAGCTTCGTGTGTGATGTTGAAACTAACAAGGCTTGTTGTGAGGGATGTTGAACTAACCAATTCCGGTGTTGTAACGTTTCGACAATCCGTATAGAAATAAAGTGTTTTGATTCAGTTCAACACTCCCCTCAAAATTCTCTGAAAGGCTCACCTGAGTGTCCTTAGTCTTCTTGGAAAGCAAAGTTCAAATATACATACTTTTCTCAATAACATATACTAAGTGTAACCAATGAATGAATTGCTTAACTTACAGCCCTTGTTCTGAGGATTCTGGGGAGGTTGACGTTCCTAATACTGGACCTTTCAACAATGCTGAACAAAATAGCTTTCTTAAAATTTCGATCGGATATGTTTTGGGGAATAATCGGCTTGGGTAAGGGGGCTGACGTCCCTCCATTCACTTTTGACTCAGGGCACTAAAACTTCCGACCTACAATCAAATTAGCTCCATCCTATCCAAAGCTTATACAACTAATCGTTCCATAAAAACCTTATATACCCTGGGCATAGCTCACAACCCTTGCCTATGGGCTCTGGGGATCGTGTACACCCTAAGGAAAATGTTAAATGATTTTTGGACTATTGGTAACAAAATGGCTATCCCACAATTTCAACTGAATGTGGTTTGGGAAAAGAGGATGTCAGGGAGGGGGTCTAGCTGCTCTCCATCATGTTTTACTCTTAAAAGTGAACTTGAACTATAAGTTTCAAATGAAATGAGCCTCTTGTAAAGTTCAAACGACCACCTGTTCCATAAAAACCCTATATGCCCCTGAGGTATAATTTACAGCCCTTAACCCCAGACTCTGGGGATTCTGTCCACCCGAAAGGGCTTACTATATGATATTTGGACTATTTTTGAGCACTTGGCTCTCTCAAAATTTTTATCAGATAAATTTGTGGAAAATAAAACCTTGAGGGGGGCAGCTGCCCCAGATCACAGTGATTCATAAAAAGGGAACTAGACCATCTCATTTCCAATCAAATGAGCCCCCTTTATATGACCACCCCTTCCGTAAAAACCTTATATGCCTTCAGGGCTTAACTTATAATCCTTGCGTTGAGGACTCTGGGGGGAGGGTGTCATCCCCAGAGACATAATTTCAAGACCTTTCAACTACGTTGAACAAAATGACTATGATGAACCAAATCTCGAAATTTTGATTTGGCATGCTTTGGGAATTGATGAGCGTGAGGGAGGGGGAGGCTTGTCGTCCTCCAATCACTTTTGACCTTTAAAAAAGGTCCTTTCAATTTCCAATCAAATGAGCCTTTTTTAAAATTCCTACGGCAACAAATGGTCATCTAAAAATTTCTATCAGATGTATTTTTGGAAAATCCAAGGTCTTGGGGGGAAGGAGAATACCTACCCTCGAATCACTTTGAATCTTATAAAAGGTACTAGAACTTCTGATTACCAATCCAGTGAGCCACTCTGAAGTTTATACGACCACCCTTTCTATAAAAAACATTATATGTTCCCAGTGCATAAGTTACAACCCCAGCCACGAGGATGGCGGTGAAGGGGGGTTGTCATCCTCAAAGACATAATTTTCAAACTTTTTAATTACGTTGAACAAAATGGCTATCTCAAAATTTTGATTGGATGTGTTTGGGGAAATGGTGGGCGTGTGAGGGGGTTAGTTCCCCTCCAATCACTTTTAACTACTAAAAGGGGCACTAGCCCCTTCAATTTCCAATCGAATGAGCCTTTTTCGAAGTTTATACGACAATAAATGACCATCTCAAATTTCTATAAGCCGCATTTAGGGGAAATACGATGTGTGGGCGGGGGTTATCAACCCTCTGACCACTCTTAGTCTTAAAAGAGGAAATAGAACTTCTGATTACCAATCCAATGAGCTCCCTCCAAAGTTTATACGATCACTCTTTCTATATAAACCTTATATGCCCCCAGGACATATCTTACGACCCTCACACTAACGGCTGTGGGGGGTGAAATCCTCAAACACATAATTTCCGGACCCTTAACCTACGTTGAATAAAATGGCAATCTCAAAATTTTTATTAGATGTTTTCTTGAAAATGGTCAGTGTGGGAGGGGGGTTAGTTGGCCTCAAATAACTTTTGACTATTGAAAAGGGCACTAGCACTTTCAATTTTCAATCAAATGAGCCATTTTCAAAGTTTCCATGACAACAAATGGCCATCTCAAAATTTCTATCAGATTCATTTCAGGAAAACAAGAGGTGGGGGGGTATCCGACCTCCGTTCACTTTGAATCTAAAAAAGACACTAAAGGCTCCAATGAGCCCCCTCCGAAGTTTATACGATCACCCTTTCTTTATAAACCTTATATGCCCCCAGGGCATAACTTACAACCCCCCTGACGGCTGTAGAGGGGTTGTCATCGTAAATATATAATTTCCGGACCTTTCAACTACGTTAAACAGAATGGCTATCTAAAAATTTTGACTGAATGTGTTTGAGGAAATTGTGGGCGTAGGAGGGGGTTAGTTGCCCTCCAATCACTTTTGACTATTAAAAAGGATACTAGCCCTTTCAATTTCCAGTCGAATAAGCCCTTTTGAAGTTTTTTAGACATTCCTTTGATACGAAGTACCCTGGTCTAAACCAAAAAAAGAAGAAAAAAAAAACATTTTGCCCACATCTCTCTTTACTTAGGCAGCGCTGCCTGTGATAACCTACGATAATAAAGTCATTCATCGTCTAGCAAATTAAAATACAGTTATTCGTAAAGAATAGTTTCATTTTAAACATTGTGTTCTGTTAATTAAGAAAAGGCACTAGATGTCACGATTTCCTTTAAAATGAGCACTTAAACAGCTCTATCTGAGGTTCCAGTGCCGTGCTAGCAGGGGAGAAGGAAAAAAAGAAAATAAAAATGCTTCCCATGCATAGTTCCCTAGGTTGCACTAACTTTTTTTTTGTTTTTCAACCCAATTCATTTTCCTCGTTATTCGAGCTAAGAGACTGCAACTTTCCTGAATAGAGTTTTCGGCAAAGGAAATTTTAACTATTCATCATCTAGCACACGAAAATGCAGTTTTTTGTAAAACAAAATATTGTTTTCTGTTAATTAAAAAGAACACTAAATATAACAATTTTTTTGAAAATGAGCCTGTAATCAGTTTTCTATGAGATTCCAGTGTCATGCTAGTAGGGGAGAAAGAAAAAATGGAAAAAAGATCCTTCCCATGCAGAATTTCCTAGGTTGCAGCAACTTTCCCATTTTTCAATCTAGTTAATTTCCCTTGTTATTCAAGTTATGGGACTGTAAGTTTCCTGAATAGTGTTTTCGGCCAAGGAAATTCTAGTCATTCATCATCTAGTACTCGAAAACACAGTCCTCAGTGTAAAATAGATTTTATTTTAAATATTGTTTTTGGCAAATGACGGAAGGCAGTAGATGTAAAAAACCCTTAAAATGAGTCCTCAAACGGCTCTCTATGAGGTTGAAGTACTCCACTAGCAGAGGAGAAGAAGAAAACGGAAAAAAAAGATGCTTCCTATGCAGAATTTCCAAGGTTACAACGACTTTCCTTGGTTTTCAAACGAATGGATTTTCCTTGTTATCGAATTTAAAGGACTGTAAGTTTCCCGAATAGGGTATTCGGGCCAATGAATTCTAATGATATATTTTGGGTTTTGATCCGACACCGTTTTTAGGGCGTTGGTTTGAGGCTATTTTCTGTTACTATGGGACGCGTTTGTCTTTAACCAGATTACAGCTACCGCTGCAACCAATATGAAGGTTCTTTCCCTCCCCAAGACTGAATCCATCAAGAATACCCGAGACTATAACTAGATTTAAGAGCCAGATATAGTTGATTTCTAGTCCCATGCCTAGTAATTTGGCTAATGATAAGATATTTTGAAACCTCTGTCTTGCATAAAGGATGGATAAGGTGTAGACCCTGAAAGGCACAAAAGCAAGTATTTTCTTTTTCCCAGTAAGTCTAACTAGAACATGACATCCCCAAATTAAATCAACACCTAAACTTAGGGATAAAACCCATTCAGATCATTAACAGGCTCAACTAGGACAGTTACACTCACTTCCCACCAAGTGACCCAACAAGCAGTGTTGTCAGAAGGTGAAACAAAAATACGCCAGACCCTTTGAAAAATCCCCCAAAAATATGCCAGAGCCTTTGAATACCAAGTTTGCTGCCACGGTCAGTTCCTAAAGTGCTAAAATTGGCCAGTTGCTTTTGTGCTACACAAAGATTTGTAGCAATCCGCGACGCGCACATGGTCCGTTGGATTAGTTTTAGGTTAATTTTATTAATCTTTTTACGTATGGTTCTTTCAAACTTATAGCCAATCTTTCGAAATGAACAAGACAAAAAGGGGGGCCTGGTTATATCAAACTTCGCACCAATCTTTTGAAACAAATACGGGTTCGCACTTTTTGTCATTTCCTCTGCCTTTTTTCAAAATTCTCATTATTTCATCCAAGATAAAAAGGAAGACTTGTGCCACGAAAGTGCTACAAATTTTGGCAGGAAAGTGCTACTATTTGGACATTAAATGTTGCAGATGCTACTGTAACAGTGCTGCACATGGTAAAATAGCGATAAAATAGTATTTTCGTGCTTTGGTGCTTTACGCTTTTATCATACACAGTCGAACGCTAGTAAGGAAGTATCAGAAGGCCCAGTACGAACAAGATTCAGCCAATCAGAAAGCTACAATCCCTGTACGAACAAAACCACACCATCTTTTTAGGCCAATCAGGGACTTAGAATACTAACGGAAGTTTACAAAATTGCCAGATAAGAGTGAGTCTAACGGGACAAGATCATTGACACCTATTTCTAGGTCAATGGATTTAAGTAAGGTTTCTCTTACATCACAATAGGGGATTACTCGGGTAAAAGAGATTGAGACATTTTAGGGGATTATTTGGGCAGGAAAAAAGTTAGAATTTCTAGGTTGCAGTCGTTATAATACACAAGTATCATTTAAACAGTGTTGTAAGGTAGTAAAATATATTAAAATACCAAGCATAAGTAAAAATACCAAATAATAAGTTTCCAACAACACACACACAACATTGGAAGAAACCTAGCAAGGGAAGCAAGAAACAACAGACTTTCACACAAGTAAAATCATGAACCAGCATAAGTAAAAATACCAAATCATAAGTTTCCAACAACACACACACAACATGAGAAGAAACCTAGCAAGGGAAGCAAGAAACAACAGACTTTCACACAAGTAAAATCATGAACCAGCATAAGTAAAAATACCAAATCATAAGTTTCCAACAACACACACACAACATGAGAAGAAACCTAGCAAGGGAAGCAAGAAACAACAGACTTTCACACAAGTAAAATCATGAACCAGCATAAGTAAAAATACCAAATCATAAGTTTCCAACAACACACACACAACATAAGAAGAAACCTAACAAGGGAAGCAAGAAACAATAGACTTTCACGCAAGTAAAATCATGAACCAGCATAAGTAAAAATATCAAATCATAAGTTTCCAACAACACACACACAACATGAGAAGAAACCTAGCAAGGGAAGCAAGAAACAACAGACTTTTACACAAGTAAATTCATGAACCAGCATAAGTAAAAATACCAAATCATAAGTTTCCAACACGACACACACAACATGAGAAGAAACCTAGCAAGGGAAGGAAGAAACAACAGACTTTCACACAAGTAAAATCATGAACCAGCATAAGTAAAAATACCAAATCATAAGTTTCCAACAACACACGTACAATATGAGAAGAAACCTAGCAAGGGAAGCAAGAAAGAACAGACTTTCACACAAGTAAAATCATGAACCAGCATAAGTAAAAAGACTAAATCATAAGTTTCCAACAACACACACACAACATGAGAAGAAACCTAGCAAGGAAAGCAAGAAACAACAGACTTTCACACAAGTAAAATCATGAACCAGCATAAGTAAAAATACCAAATCATAAGTTTCCAACAACACACACACAACATGAGAAGAAACCTAACAAGGGAAGCAAGAAACAATAGACTTTCACACAAGTAAAATCATGAACCAGCATAAGTAAAAATACCAAATCATAAGTTTCCAACAACACACACACACAACATGAGAAGAAACCTAGCAAGTGAAGCAAGAAACAACAGACTTTCACACAAGTAAATTAATGAACCAGCATAAGTAAAAATACCAAATCATAAGTTACCAACAACACACACACAACATGAGAAGAAACCTAGCAAGGGAAGCTAGAAACAACAGACTTTCTCACAAGTAAAATCATGAACCAGCATAAGTAAAAAGACTAAATCATAAGTTTCCAACAACACACACACAACATGAGAAGAAACCTAGCAAGGAAAGCCATAAACAACAGACTTTCACACAAGTAAATTCATGAACCAGCATAAGTAAAAATACCAAATCATAAGTTACCAACAACACACACACAACATGAGAAGAAACCTAGCAAGGGAAGCTAGAAACAACAGACTTTCACACAAGTAAAATCTTGAACCAGCATAAGTAAAAATACCAAATAACAAGTTTCCAACAAGACACACACAACATGAGACGAAACCTAGCAAGTGAAGCAAGGGGAATTTCAGGGGATTTTTTTGAGGTTGGAGGAGGTAAACACCTGGCATAATTTGAAAACAATTAAAAATTAAGTTTAAAACAAGTTTTTTCAACTGAAAGTAAAGAGTAACATTAAAACTTAAAATGAACAGAAATTATTCCATGTGTAAGTGGGACTGCCCCTTTCCCAACACTCCTCACTTTTTACGCTAAGCTGAATTTTTGCAGCAGTTCTTTAAGAAAAACTTCTCAAACACAAGGGTCATTGAATTTGAATGAGAAATATTTTTAAAGAGCCTTAAGACTTTAGCGTAGAGAGAGAGAGAGAGAGAGGAGAGAGAGAGGAGAGAGAGAGAGAGAGGTTTGATGAAGGAACCAATTCCTCTCATATATGGACTAAGTTCTGTTCGTATTAAGTTTTAACTTTGTTCCTTACTTTCAGTTGAAAAAAAAACTTCTTTTATTTTATTTATTCACTAATAAAAGCTATTTTCAATTGCTTTCTTGCAGATTTAATTCAATATTTTCATCATTAACATTACTTGAACCGGTTAGGAATGTTCCGAGCTTTATTATTGGCACACTGACAAAATAACTTATTATTTACGAATGATCCCGATCTTCGTAAATCCGACTTTCACTAGAGGAACGAAAAATTGAGATGCCAAGAATTTGGTTTATAAAGCTCATATCGCAGTAATTTATTTTAAAGTTGCTTTTTCAATACTATTTTGCATTTGCATGTTTTGTTAGATTTAGCATAGAGATAAAACTGTTGCCCCAAATCTTCCATCTTTTCAAATTTAAAAGTTCCACCTTAAGTCATCAAGCTGAAAAGTCAACTAAAAATTACATTTGAAATCTGAAAAAAGCATAACTTGCCAAATCATACGCTAGATATGCTAAAGCCGCTGGGGTTGTGCACAAGTTTTGTATTGTCAACACATGTGACTACTCCTTGGCCCAGGCATTTTTCTCTTCTTCAACGATGAACTTTGCCTGGTGCCTGGTGAAACTCTCTATTTATAAAACAAAGTTTTACAACTATTCATCTAAAAAGTTTTAAGTGTTCAAAAGGCCTCTTCATCTCAGATTAATAAAAAAAAGTTTCTCCAGGGGAAGTAAAGAGCGAAGTTGAAACTTAAAACGGACAAAAACTATTGCTTCCCAGCCTATCTAATATATATCAATCAAACTAGTACAAATAAACCAACTAATTATGTTTCCCTGTGTTTCTAGGACTATAGAAAACTAGCGCTTTACTGAAAACACAAAAATCAAGTATTAAAAACAGGAATATTGATTTGGGAGTGAAAAGTGAGTATGAAGCCTGACAATAATAAACTAATCTATAAAGCTTTTCATAGTCTTACACCACTTGTGACATCAGTAACTTTCCATATACAATTAAAATTATCTTAAAAACCTAAACGTAAATTTAATTTTTTTTTTAGTAGCCGCAAAGTCATTGAACAGCATACATAAATATTGGATTGATTTATCAGGTAGCATTTCGGTAAAATACTCAATAGTGCTATAAGCTATAATATCAGTAGTGATAATAAACAATCTTCAAATGTAAGATATGCTTTAGTATTATTTGAAATGAAGATCAATAAGACGTAATATGAACTCTGAAAATGCGGTTATTTGTCTCTATACGACAGTTAATTTAAAGTTATCATACAAATTCTAAAGCTAGTCTATAGTCCTAATCCTAATGCTATCAAGATGGCTTTACTTCGACCTTGTCAACAAAGTAATCATGGCATGTCCTTTTTAAAACCAAAACGACAGCCAGGCATTGCAATGAGCCATCGTGCAGAAGTGATACCAAATTAAACTAAAAAAAAATATTTGCACTTTACTGAAAAAAAATACAAATGAATGTGCATTGTCAGTTTAATATACATATACTGATATTTAGTAATCAAAATTTTAATATTATTTGATTTATTGAAGTTATAAAAGTAAAAAATTTATATTTTTTTCCTTAAAGTGCAAATTATGTTCTGGCCTTGGAAAGGCAGTAGTATGTTACCTTATACTTTGCTTACACATATAGGAATTACCATGCTATTTGCTTACACATATAGGAAAAACATTTCCAGAGCATGTACTTATGGATTTGCTTGCCCTATGTTCCTTGGCGTCTTTCCAGAGTATGTACTTATGGATTTGGGTGGATTATGTTCCTTCCTATGCTATTCTAAGGGTTTATGTTCCTTCCTCTTCTATTTTAAGGGTTTATGTTCCCTCCCATGCTATTCTAAGGGTTTATGTTCCCTCCCATTCTATTCTAAGGGTTTATGTTCCCTCCCATGCTATTCTAAGGGTTTATGTTCCCTCCATGCTATTCTAAGGGTTTATGTTCCCTTCCATGCTATTCTAAGGGTTTATGTTCCCTCCCATGCTATTCTAAGGGTTTATGTTCCCCTCTCCCATGCTATTCTAAGGGTTTATGTTCCCTCCCATGCTATTCTATGGCCTTATGTTCCTTCCAATGTTATTCTATGGGACCTCTACACGTGATTAAACACGTTTTGCTTGCCTTTCCTTGGTACCTTTCCGAACGAGCGAGGATTCCCCACTGGCTCCTACACATTACAAAAAGCGACAATCCTTTACCTACAAAGTGGCCAAGCATGTTTTGAAACTATAGTCAAGGGTGTATAAGATAATCAGACTGGTTTTTTTTGCTATTGATATCAATTGCACATGGAATTACACAAGAACCGTACAAGAAAACCCACGTCTGAGGCACTACAGTATCACATGGACATTGCAAAAAGCTGGGAAGGTATAATGTGGTCTAACATGGTTTGAGAGTATGGTCGAAATGATATAACTCAACCAGACTGGTTTTTGAGGCAGCATCCGTTTTTTTTTAAAGCTGGCAACATGTGAAGTGGTTCAACATGTTTTGGGAGTATAGTCGAAATTATATAACTAAACCAGACTGTTTTTTGAGTCAACATCCGTTTTTTAAGGCTCCAATCAGAGACATCGGAGGTTTTTCAATATACGGTAAGTTGATTGGTGATTGGTTACAAATAAAAAGACTGATTTTTTATTCGTCCTTGAGATTTTGTATAAAATGCTCTTACCTACGATTTAATTTTCATAATGATTTGATATATCATAGGTAGTACATTGAATATTATTAACTTTAAAGCAATGGATACGTAAATTTACAATGTGAGTACAGTTTACTAAATTTCTTAATTTATTTCCAAATAAAATCATTTTACCATCCCACTAGTAAATTCAAATTTCAGGGGGACATAGCCCCCTCCCCTCCAACAATACAAACCGTACAATAGTATGAGTATACTTGCTAGAAAATGCAAAGTACGCTCTTTTTTCCACTATGTAAACCTACACCCCCCCTTCCCTGCTCTGTTTATGAGTTTATTTCATTAGTTTTAGTTATCTCGTTGAAAATATCCCTTTTCCCAATTTTCTATTTAAGATGTATTTTCTTTTTTCCGGTCTAAAACCGCATGTGTTATAATTACAGAAAAGGGTCCTTTTGGAACCAAACTTCACACGCTCGTGTTATCACAGATTAATAGCACATGTTTATGTATAGCAGAAAAGGTTTTCCTTGACAAAGAGAGAAATTGTATTCTGGTCTAATTAGACGAGAGATATTCTATTTTCAATTGTATTCCATGATTAAGAGGGTTTTATAAAAATATAAGGCGGGGGAGGGGAGCAATGTATCAATTCTAACACCTTCATTGCGAGGTGAAAAAACAAACTATTTCGTCAAATAGAAAGTAAGGGGAAGGAGAGGGGAATTCTTTGTGCAGACTAATTTTTTCTTCTGTAAAAAAGGGAATCGTTTTTTCCATACTAAATTTTTTCTTCTTTTTAAGGAGAAAAATTCCTACAATTACTCTCTTCCTCAAAAGAAGGCTAAGGCTAATGGCATTACACCAATGCAACAAGTGGAGATAACTGGCCCATCGGGAACCACGCGAATACAGTCAGGTCAAAAACCGAAAAGAGAATGGGCAGCTGCTCACAGGATGGTGAACCCCGCTGGCTCATCTATGCAAGAAACGGACATCACCGCCCCATCCAACACACAAGTACAGTCTGAATTTGTAAATGTGCGTATTTTTACCTAATGTACTTTACGTTATTGCTATTACAAATAGTAGATTTTTAAACGAGTAGATTTGTAGGAAAAGGAATCTGATCGCTATTTTTGTGGATGACTAGATTTGTAGAAAAAAAAGAGTCATTTTTTTTTAATGAGCTATTAAGACAATTATTGAGTTGATTTTTTTTACCATATTTTATTGCTATTAGTCAAACGTTGCGATGAGTGTGTGCGTGTGCGCGTGTGTGTGAACGTGTGTGCGCATACGTGTGTCTGTGTGTGTGTCTGTGAGTGTGTGCGCATACGTGTGTGTGCGTGAATGTGTGCGCATGTGTGTGTGCGAGTACGTGTGTGTGTGTTATTAACAAAATTTGTAATTTATTATGCATTTGTTTTGTAAATAATGTTATAAGCAAAAATTTGTAATTTATTATGCATTTGTTTGATAAATACGAATCCAATTAAGAAAAAAACAACATTAAACGAGTAGATTTGTAGGAAAAGGAATCTGATCGCTATTTTTATGTATGACTAGATTTGTAGGAAAAAAAGAGTCAATTTTTTTTAATGAGCTATTAAGACAATTATTGAGTTGATTTTTTTTTACCATATTTTATTGCTATTAGTCAAACGTTGCGATGTGTCTGCGCGTGTGTGTGTGTTAACGTGTGTGCGCGTGTGTGTGTGAGTGTGTGCGCATACGTGTGTGTTTATGTGTGAGTGTGTGCGCATGTGTGTGTGTGCGTGTACGTGTGTGTGTGTGCGTGTGTGTTATTAACAAAATTTGTAATTTATTATGCATTTGTTTTGTAAATAATGCTATAAGCAAAAATTTGTAATTTATTATGCATTTGTTTGATAAATACGAATCCAATTAAGAAAAAAACAACATTAAACGAGTAGATTTGTAAGAAAAGGAATCTGATCGCTATTTTTTAGGGATGACTAGATTTGTAGGAAAAATTATCTAGATTTGTAGATAATGTTAAAAATTGGGTTGGGTTATTTATGAGCCTCCCAAAGATTTAAATTCCTATGGCAATTTTTTTCCCCGTTACAGCAATAAACTCGACTCTTATCCTAAGGTGTGAAGAAAGGGTTTTGTCACTATTGCCCCATGGTGCCTTTCTCCATTCACATCTGAACGAACATTCTCGGATCACATGAGATATTGTAAAATTCATGGCAATCAAAGAATAGAAATGACGGCAGAAGGCAAAGATACTTTACAATTTAAAAACTTCCAAAATTCCCTGCTACAGGTTGATAAAGTATCTTTAGATTGTGAATCAAGACTGGTTGAGGTATCGGACCCATCAAGGCCAAATATAGTCAAGGAACACAAACTAGTTGCGTGTTCCTATGCGCATGCCCCTAGCGATTCCAATAATAGAATGCAGCTGGAAGAGTTTTTTTTTTACTATGGATGAGGAGGGTAGCATGGAGAAGTTATTGGTGTCTTTGATAAAAACAGCGAAGGGCGCAATTTCCCGATTGCGTCACACCAACTACCCAATGTCATTATCAGATAAGAAGCAACGGGCACTAGAAAAGGGGACAATTTGTTGGGTTTGTAGGAGTGCTCTTGCCCCAAAAGACGTGGTCCAGGATCATAATCATCTTATTGACCCCAATTCAACGGGGAAAAGTAACTTTCGGGGGTGGGCTCACAATTCATGTAATTTAAAAATTAAACAGCAACTCTTTCTTCCGGTTTTTATACATAATTCTAACTACGATCTGAAGTATGTGCTACCAGCAATGGCACATCTTCAAAGAAATGGAACAGTGGATGAAGCATGGGTGATAGACAGCTTTTCCTACAAAATCATTCCTAAATCATCGGAAAAGTTGCTTGTTTTGGAATTTATGTGGAGATTTGTTGAAGACGACGTTGAGTACACGAAACTATTCCCTCGATCGAATCGTTTTACGACAGTCTACACGACCGTAGGTGCACCCCCGATGAATACAGTTTTGCTAGGGCAGAGGGAGGGTGTAAAAATGGGTTTGACTACTGCAAGCTGTATTTGTCGAGTGATGTGTTAACTTTGTTAGACATTATGTGTAAAAATACGGACAAAATCTATGGGGAATTTAATTTTGATTTAGGATATTATTTTTCATCTCCTCATCTGGTGATGGACCTCGTCCTAAAAATTAGCGGGGAAAAAATTGGGCTAATCACTGACATCGATCAGCACCTGTTCATTGAAAGGTCAACGAGGGGTGGATACGTTTTTTCATCGGGGATCGTATCTTGGAAGCTGATCCAACTGGAGAGAAGACGGGGACAAAATCAGATGCAGTTTTTCCTTGATATGAATTCTCTCTACCCCTCGGCCATGCCCATTATGCGCTACCCTGCGATGACTAAAATGGCTCAATGACCTCAAGCTCCCCGTTTCCCCAACATTGACAGTGTTGAGGAGAATGGCCGGTTGGATGGTTTTTTGAAATTGATGGGGAGATACCAGTTGAGCTTCACGATTAAGTAAAGGATTTTGTTTTCCCATGCATCAATAGACCTGTGACTAGGGACTCTTTGAGCCCCGCAATAGGTGTTTAGTCGAGGTGGACGATTGCATTGGTCACCTTCAAAACAAAACTTATTGCTGACCTTCTGCCGGAAAAAAAATATTGTTGTACATCATGTGGCTTTAAAATGGATGTGCAACAACGGTTTCAACGTCACAAAGGTCCATAGAGCCCTCCAGTTTAGCCAAAAACCCTAACCTGAAAAAGTTTTTTGACACCTTTGTCAAGAAACGTTCTGAAACGCAAACGAAAGCCGAAAAAAGAAAATTTATAAGCTCATTTTGAATTCGGCTTTTGGTAAAAGTGCTGTGAGAGTGTTCGCAATAGGAATCGTTGTGACGTCGTGACCGATCCCAAACAATGTGCTCGAATTATTGCCGATCCAATTACACTTCCTTCACAATCATTGGCCCGGACATGGTACTATTGAATAGAAAAAAAGAAGCATTGTCCTGAATAAAAATATTGCTGCAGGCAGGTGCGATCTTGGAGATCTCTAAAAAACCTCATGTTGGAATTCTACTACAACGACGAGGAAATCAAGAAACGTTGCAAAGGAGTACCCACGCGCTATGTGGATAAGAATTTCAACATGGACATCTATAGGAATTGGATTGTGTCAAAATTACAATTCCAGGGAGCCAAAATTGCTGGGCAAATTACGTGCCCACAACTGACAGGGAACTTTTACTGTGAATATAGAAAAAATTGCCATGGCAGTACCCATTTCCGACACGGTCTATGTTTGTCAAGACGGTGTCTGTGACTTACCCTCCCCTGCGGGAAAAAACTATTTAACTTCCGACCGAGCCCAATATAGTTAAAAATGTGGGTTTGGGTTATTTATGAGCCTCCCAAAGATGTAAATTCCTATGGCCATTTTTTTCCCCGTTACAGCAATAACTCGACTCTTATCCTAAGGTGTGAAGAAAGGGGATCGTCACTATTGCCCCATGTGCCTTTCTCCATTCACATCTGAACGAACATTCTCGGATCACATGAGATATTGTAAAATTCATGGCAATCAAAGAATAGAAATGACGGCAGAAGGCAAAGATACTTTACAATTTAAAAACTTCCAAAATTCCCTGCTACAGGTTGATAAAGTATCTTTAGATTGTGAATCAAGGACTGGTTGAGGTATCGGACCATCAAGGCCAAATATAGTCAAGGAACCACAAACTAGTTGCGTGTTCCTATGCGCATGCCCCTAAGCGATTCCAATAATAAAATGCAGCTGGAAGAGTTTTTTTTACTATGGATGAGGAGGGTAGCATGGAGAAGTTATGGTGTCTTTGATAAAAACAGCGAAGGGCGCAATTTCCCGATTGCGTCACACCAACTACGCAATGTCATTATCAGATAAGAAGCAACGGGCACTAGAAAAGGGGACAATTTGTTGGGTTTGTAGGAGTGCTCTTGCCCCAAAAGACGCGGTCCAGGATCATAATCATCTTATTGACCCCAATTCAACGGGGAAAAGTAACTTTCGGGGGTGGGCTCACAATTCATGTAATTTAAAAATTAAACAGCAACTCTTTCTTCCGGTTTTTATACATAATTCTAACTACGATCTGAAGTATGTGCTACCAGCAATGACACATCTTCAAAGAAATGGAACAGTGGATGATGCATGGGTGATAGACAGCTTTTCCTACAAAATCATTCCTAAATCATCGGAAAAGTTGCTTGTTTTGGAATTTATGTGGAAATTTGTTGAAGACGACGTTGAGTACACGAATAAAATTCGCTCGATCGAATCGTTTTACGACAGTCTACACGATCGTAGGTGCACCCCCGATGAATACAGTTTTGCTATGGGCAGAGGGAGGGTGTAAAAATGGGTTTGACTACTGCAAGCTGTATTTGTCGAGTGATGTGTTAACTTTGTTAGACATTATGTGTAAAAATACGGGCAAAATCTATGGGGAATTTAATCTTGATTTAGGATATTATTTTTCATCTCCTCATCTGGTGATGGACCTCATCCTAAAAATTAGAGGGGAAAAAATTCGGCTAATCACCGACATAAATCAGCACCTGTTCATTGAAAGGTCAATGAGGGGTGGATACGTTTTTCACGGGGATCGTATCTTGGAAGCTGATCCAACTGGAGAGAAGACGGGGACAAAATCAGATGCAGTTTTCCTTGATATGAATTCTCTCTACCCCTCGGCCATGCCCCATTATGCGCTACCCTGCGATGACTAAAAATGGCTCAATGAACCTCAAGCTCCCCGTTTCCCCAACATTGACAGTGTTGAGGAGAATGGGCCGGTTGGATGGTTTTTTGAAATTGATGGGGAGATACCAGTTGAGCTTCACGATTAAGTAAAGGATTTTGTTTTCCCATGCATCAATAGACCTGTGACTAGGGACTCTTTGAGCCCCCACAATAGGTGTTTAGTCGAGGTGGACGGATTGCATTGGTCACCTTCAAAACAAAAACTTATTGCTGACCTTCTGCCGGAAAAAAAATATTGTTGTACATCATGTGGCTTTAAAATGGATGTGCAACAACGGTTTCAACGTCACAAAGGTTCATAGAGCCCTCCAGTTTAGCCAAAAACCCTACCTGAAAAAGTTTTTTTGACACCTTTGTCAAGAAACGTTCTGAAGCGCAAACGAAAGCCGAAAAAGAAATTTATAAGCTCATTTTGAATTCGGCTTTTGGTAAAATGTGTGAGAGTGTTCGCAATAGGAATCGTTGTGACGTCGTGACCGATCCCAAACAATGTGCTCGAATTATTGCCGATCCAAATTACACTTCCTTCACAATCATTGGCCCGGACATGGTACTATTGAATAGAAAAAAAGAAGCATTGTCCTGAATAAAAATATTGCTGCAGGCAGTGCGATCTTGGAGATCTCTAAAAACCTCATGTTGGAATTCTACTACAACGACGAGGAAATCAAGAAACGTTGCAAAGGAGTACCCACGCGCTATGTGGATAAGAATTTCGACATGGACATCTATAGGAATTGTATTGTTCAAAATACAATTCCAGGAGCCAAATTGCTGGCAATTCGTTCCCACAACTACAGGAACTTTACTGTAAATATAGAAAAAATTGCCATAAGTACCATTTCCGACAAGGTCTATGTTTGTCAAGACGGTGTGACTACCCTCCCCCTGGGAAACTATTTAACTTCCGACCGAGCCGAATTTGTTAGCCATAGGGAAAGTCTTGGTTTCAATAAAGTCCAATAAATTTTTCCCAAAAACCTTGGGGGGGGGGATCGCGCGGGGGGGGGTCGGGCCTGGGAGGGGGGGGGTCGTGGCCTGGGAGGGGGGGCGGCCGCCAGCGGGGAGCGCACCCGCCCCTACCAAAGTTATCTTTTTTTACTTAGAGCAGATTTTTTTTGTGCTTTTGTAAATATACATGTTGCATTGAAAAAAAAGTGATATTATTTTAAGTGGTTTTTCTAGTGCATTTTTTTTATAAATAAATTTAAAAAGTGTATTTTTCTTTGTTTTCTGTAAAGTGCTGTTTATAATACAAGAAATACGATTCTTTATTGATTTTGTTCTTGAACAGACTAGTAGTAATAGGGGGAAATTATTTAGTCATTAGACAACTATTGTCGACAGTTAGTTGTCCAGGTGAACTGTTGAAGGGAACATGTATCAAATTAAAACACCATTCAGATCGTTTCTGTTTGGGCCGTCAATGTCGGGCAAAACAACACTCTTAACTAAAATAATTAAAAATTGTGATAAAATGTTTTTGGAAAATCCGAAAAAAATCTACTATTGTTACAGTATTTGGCAGGAGTCAGGCGATAAAATAAAAGCAATTGCCACGACGGGATTGGTGCAGATACAATTAATACAGGGACTTTATGTTTTCAACATTATTGAACCAAACTCTTGGCTGATTATTGACGATCTGGCTGAATCTATTGAACAATGGTCCCAGGAAATGCTGCAATTGTTCACCGTTCGCTCTCATCATGAACAGATTTCCGTTACTCTGGTTCTACACAATGTCTTTCATCAGAGCAAATGTATGCGAAACACTTGCATTGAACTGCACCTACTATATCATCTACAGAGTTGTTCGTGATTCTAGCTCCCTAATAACTCTCAATAAACAAATATATCCAGGCGCTCCCAAATTTCTGCTCTCAGCGTACAATCAGGCAACTAATAAACCCTACGGCTATATCCTATTGGATCCTAATCAAAATACATCCGAGGATTTGCGTGTAGTCACAGATATTTTTGACAATGAAATTACAGTATATCTCCCCGTGAACACTAAAAAAGGCTATTAGTCGCTATCATGACACTGAAGAAACTACATGAAAATAGACATTTATTTTCAGTTCTAAGCACTTCAAAACCCCCGCTTAGGAAAGCCATACTCAAACATGGTATTGACAATGATTACATTAATCTAATATCTGAACTTTGTTTAAATTTGACCGAGGGCAATGTTTAACTGCCAGAAGTAGTTAAGCAACAGGCAAAGCAACATCGTTCCATTGTACGTACATTGGCCTCTAAAAACAAAGGAAAGAATTTTAAAAGGAAACGACTTCTTCAGGCGGCTGGTAGCTTTTTCACACTTTTACTACCGATAATTGCAGGACTTGTAAACAGTTTTCTCTTGAGAATGGCAAAACCCTATAAATTGACTCCAATAGAACTCGCTCTCTCACCCGTGTAACACTTTGAGGACAATCTGAGTAAATTCATTGACAGTTAGAATATTGAGGATGATAAAAAACTGCTTTTACTTCAAGATGCACTTCGCCGAGTGGACAAACATAAGCCCTATCATGCGAAGGCCAGTGGTATTGCTCACAAAAAAGAATCATCTCCTCAAGAGTCTGCTGCTGCTGCTGCTGGAATACAATTAAAGAAGGAGGAATTGGATTCAATTGTATCGAAAATTGGAAATCTAATGCCCCACTCATATCGTGAAAAAAGTAAAACGACTCATAACTTATCTCATGGAAAGTGGTCAAGATCATATTCAAGTTGATGGGCAATGGGAAAGAGATTATAATTCAAGGCAAGAGCTACAATCGTCTTGATTTAATCTATAATATGGTTACAAATCGTAAAGGACTATTATCATTTGACGCTCATCTATACAACTTTCTAAATACATTAAACTTTCCCGAAAGCCTTATTAGCAATAGGCAAATTCTAAAAAAATTAAATGAACATGCACCATTGTCAACACCATTAAAATATGAACATGAAGAAGAAGAAGAAGATTTTAAATCAATTTTGCAAAATACTAGAACACCTAGTGGAAACTTGACAATGGTGGCGAGCAGCAGCACACCACTGATAGCTAGACAAAAGCGAAGACGTATCAAGTCAACGTCACCCCCATCGCCAACCACCAGTATACAAAAGGGTAGCGGACGTTACACTACACGTTTACATTCAAAATGGTTGAAGTTCTGAAACGTGTTTATGAAAATATTGGTGAAGTGGAGAGTTTAAGTTCCCCCACCACTCTTTCCAAAGTCACTGGTGTTCACGCTAAAAGTGTACAAGACTATCTACAAAATGAATCAAGTTACACTCTGCATAGAAATCATAGGCTTTGTGCTAATCATTATCGAAAAACTAAAGCCTTTTTCCCATTGCATATAATGCAAGCAGATCTCCTAACTCTAGATGAGATTCAAAGACGTCAAAATACACCGTACAAGTACATTCTACTTGCAATCAGTGTTTTTAGTCGCTATGGATATGCCATTCCATTGCGCTCGAAGAGAGGTGTTGAAGTTGCTCAGGCTATTGAAAGTATTCTCGAACAGGACTCGTATAAAAAAATTCAAACAGATCGCGGTAGTGAATTTGTTAATCCCCATGTTGCAAAAGTACTAGTGAAATATAATACACTGCTCTATCATAGTCATAGCCCTATAAAGGCTGCATTGGCCAAACGATTGATAAGAACTATTCGACTTTAAATTTCAAGATATTGTACATTGAAAAATGCATCTGCTTTTATTCATGATTTAGATAAAATCATGTTGATTTATAATCAACGACCTCATCGATCATTGTCCAATTCAACCCCAACGGAAGTTCATCATTCTGATCATGATACAATCGACACTTTTCTTAAACAATATTCCAATGAAACGATTGTCAAGAAGATAAAATTCAATGTTGGTGACACTGTTCGAATCAATAGGACATCTAATGTTTTTGAAAAGGGTATATTACTTGTGGTCCACAGAACTTTTTAAAGTGGCGAAAATCCTAGACACTAAACCCATAACTTATCGTTTGCGTGATACCAAAGATGAAGAGATTCTCGGCGGCTTTTATGACTATGAACTACAAAAAGTTAAAAATAATAGTGAAATCTATCAAATTGAAAAGATATTAAAGACTCGTACTCACAGGGGTAGGAAACAGTTACTTGTTCGGTGGCTAGGATACAACTCTGATTTTGATTCTTGGATTGGTGTTGAAGATATTGACAATGCCCAATGATTTCTATGTAACTTTTATGTCCAACGTTTCCGATCCTCTCTACAACGACTTGAATAAGACAAGTGATTTTTTGGACGAAACTCTCCCCCGCCATCAAATTTGACGGAAAGTATGAAGTGGCTCTTGTCGACTGTATTCTCAAAAATACCTATGACATCCTGAGAAAGGATCGTGTGTATGATATAAAAGTTATACCATTCGATTGGTCACTCTTTGTCGACTATGAATGGGTTGAAGCACTTAAATCTAGCTAAAATCCACATATCAAATTAAAATATATTGAATATGATAATATGAGAGATTTGTGTCGTGCAATCAATAGAAAAGTCTCATATCGTAGGAATGGTACATTCCATTTTAATTATTCATTGGAACACGATAGGATTTACATTACCTCACCTGTTGACACCGAAATAATTATTCTCAATGATAATCTGAGAGACGTTCTTGGCTTTAAAGAGAATATGATCAATGGGGAAAATGCTGGCACCGTTTACGGGATGGATCAAGTTATTTTTGCTGATTATCCACATGAATTCGCCTCGGACTCTTGCATATTTCACTATGCATCTTTTGTGGAAACATCGAGAGTTGGTAATTCAAATGTCCCCCTCCTACGTGTTCTTGAACGAAAAACAACCCATGAACTTGTTCATCACTATAATATAAAGCATCTTCAGTATGTTCCTGTAAACACTTCGTATTTGGAACTCTGTCAGTTAACACTAAGAAGTGAATTGGGTGATCCTCTAGCAATAACAAAAGGCTTAGCAGTGATTACATGTCATTTTCGACCCATTGTTGGCGACAGCACAATCACCTAAAATGAACAATAGAAGAATTCCATTTGTCTGTCCCGATATCGATTGCTATGTTGGTGCTCTGAGTCCACGTCAAATAGGCAATGGATTGGACTACTACAAGGGGCGTACTACAATGTCTGGCTATGGTCTTGGTAGTTGGTTTGCTAGGCTATTTCGTTCTGTACTACCCCTTGCCAGAAAATATCTTGTACCTGTTGCATCAAATTTTGCTGCCTCAACACTACAGGACTGGGGGTCGGGCAAGAATTTCAAGGAGAGTGTTAAGGAAAATATTAGATCTTCAGCAAGAGCCGTTGGTGAGCAATTAAAATCTCGGCAAAATGGGGAGGGATTGAAAAGGATGCGTGCGCCTCATTCACTCATCAGTCTCCACCCAGGCGGGAAGCGAAGGACATCAACAAGGGCTTTGAGGACTAAAACAAAGAAGACCAATAAGCAGAAGAAGAAAAAGATTGTTAGATCAAAGAAGGATTTCTTCTCTTAAGATGACTTATCTCCCCCACAAGGAATCATATCCATCAAATCAGTTCCTCATTGAATCTATTCAATGCTGAAAATGTTGATATCAGTGTCAAGTATGGTTATTATGAACAATTTCATCCCCTACAACCCCTCTCGGAAAATATACACTTTCAAATATTTTCCAATGAAGACTATTCATTGATTTTTCATCAACATTTATTGATTTAAATGTTGCGGTGAAGAAAAAGTCAGATAATACAACTCCAACTGTTGTCGACGGTCTCTCCTACGAAAACTGTATTCTACACAATCTGTTCAAACAAATTAATGTATTTATTAATGGAACATTGGTGAGCACTAGCAATTATTTATCCAACTATGCAAGCTACATAAAATTTATGATGATGACACCAAAGGCATACAAGGAGTTGAGAGGACAATCATTGGACTATGAATATCGATCAGGTGTTGATACTGACGGTGAGCTGACTACTGCAGTGAGCCAGGAGTATCATCTGGTTAGAAAATTAAATCATGAGATATTCAACATATCTCAATGGTTACCCCCCAATGTCAAGATTGACATAAAGTTGCAACTGGCCCCATCGAATTTCATTTTGAAAAAAACACTTCCTGCAGCACCCGATGCAAATATCATTATCACATCGGCAATCCTCCACGTTCGAAAACAACAGGTTATGAGCTCTGTTGCATTGGCAGTAGAAAAGCTAAGAGCCAATGGCAACAACATTAAACTTCTTGTCCCCCATACAATCACCAATCAACGTCACATTGCCGCCGGTTCTCGTAGCTATACCGATTCATGATTTATCAATGGAGAAATCCCATCAAAATTGGCTTTGGCCTTCGTGAAGAGTGGCCACTGCCGTTGGATCCTGGACTGAATCCCCCCATGATTTTAATTTTTTTGGTCTATCTAGCCTTGTGTGCAAAGTGAATGGTATTCCACTGTACACTCTATCATTTGACAAAAACTATTATAGATCTCTGTTCGAGTTGACCATGCAATCCCTAGATCATGACTCTCAACCATTTGAAAATGGAATAACCGATTCAATTTTTTCAAAAAATCATGGGTAATTGTTTTGGACTTGTCGGGGACTCAGGATATGACCATAGTACGAACAGGGAATGTACGTTTAGAGTGTACATTTGCCGATGCTTTGGACCGAGAGCATCACGCTAATACCACTGAGTCAATTTGAAACCTATTGGGAGATCACACCCGACGGCAGTGTTCTACTAGACCTAGCACCATGAACACAAACCAAATAATCAACGTATTTAGTATGGATCCATACATGTCCCAGTACAAGTCCTACTGCATACCATCGGACTTCATTGAAAAAATTCCAAGAGTTAACAATACCTTAATCATTGTTAATAGCAGTCCATCGACTTTGAAGACAGGCCATTGGCTAAGCATCTTTCAAACAGCGAAGAATATTGAATTTTTTGATCCTTTTGGCCTATCGTATAAATTCTACACTCCTTACATCAGCAACTTTATTGAAAGCAGTGGGAAAACTATTATTCAAAATCAACGAAGAGTACAGGATTTAACGACTAAGACATGTGGCTTTCATGCACTACTATTTTTCATGTTCAGATGTCGTGGCTATACCTACAAGCAGTTTTTCGGCATCTACGTTGACTTACCTTGATTCGATGACTTTCTAGTGTAAAATATACTTACAAGTGTATTTAATATTGATTTTAGTGCCCTACGAATAAAATGTTCTAAAAATGTATGTGAAATTGTTTATTAATAAATGAAAAAATGTATGTACATGATAAAAACGACTTTTCTACTCTTTAGATTCATCTTCTACTAGGTATTGGTCGACAACAACTAATGCAGGTAGATTATCCGAATTCAAAGTATACTGATTCTGATGTACTGCAATGTCAGGCTCGCATTTTCTACAATAGAGTGTAACTTCACTCTTGTCATATCTCTTTGTATAGTCAATGATACTATTCTCATTCATTCTGTAGAATTCACATGTTCCAATTTGTTTATTTGAAGTATTGTCACAAACAGTGTCCTCAAGTGGCAAATCACATTCCGCCACAGCCAAATAAAAATCAGTGGGCTTATAATCATAGTAGTCATTGTCTTCCCAACGATGACGTAGAAACCAAATTCTTTTGTTGTTCCAAACTGTTGAATCGCTGACCCGGCTCCTCCTCCCAGAACAATCTAAAACCACGACGATACCAATCTCGTAGCAATAAACTAAAATCACGCTTAGGATTCTTTCCAATCATACCGGGATATGTATTCTCCCACTGATTACATTTATCATAGTGACAATTGGAGCATAGGTGCCCTCTAGGATGTGAGTCACACACCTATTCAAGACAGGAATTACAACCTTTAATTTGTACAGCATATCCTCTATGTAATTTACACGGGTTGCATAATCTACACTTTTCATCATACTCATCAATCATTGTGCAATTCTCACATGATGACCAGCTGCCCAGTGTGTACATACATAGTGGGCATGTATGGAACATTTTTTCATGTGTTGACACTCTCACTGCCACAATGAAACTGAGCTATCAGCAACAACAAATTGAGAGAGAGAGAGAGGAGTAAATCATCCTTTAACTCCATCTTTCTCTTATTGGCCCTAAAAACAGATGTTGGCTCAAAAATTAGTCTAGTTGAAAAACATGGAGTTGAAACAAACTTGTGTGGGGAATCCCCGTTCGTACTGCTCGCTTTTTTTGCAATGTGTAGGAACCGAAGGGGGATCCCCGCTCGATTGGAAAGGTACCAAGGAAAGGCAGGCAAAACGTGTTTAATCACGTGTAGAGGTCCCATAGAATAACATTGGAAGGAACATAAGGACCATAGAAGAGCATGGGAAGGAACATAAACCCTTAGAATAGCATGGGGGAGGGAAACATAAACCCTTAGAATAGCATGGGAGGGAACATTAACCCTTAGAATAGCATGGGAGGGAACATAAACCCTTAGAATAGCATGGAAGGGAACATAAACCCTTAGAATAGCATGGGAGGGAACATAAACCCTTAGAAGAGCATGGGAGGGAACATAAACCCTTAGAATAGCATGGGAGGGAACATAAACCCTTAGAATAGCAGAGGAAGGAACATAAACCCTTAGAATAGCATAGGAAGGAACATAATCCACCCAAATCCATAAGTACATGCTCTGGAAAGACGGCAAGGAACATAGGGCAAGCAAATCCATAAGTACATGCTCTGGAAATGTTTTTCCTATATGTGTAAGCAAATAGCATGGTAATTCCTATATGTGTAAGCAAAGTATAAGGTAACACACTACTGAAGGCATAGGGGTTTTGAGCCCAACTTATGTTAATTTCTGCTCGTTTTGAGTTTGACTCGGTTATTTATTGTAATTTCTGTTCGTTTTGGGTTTCATTTATTTATCGATGCTGATTTGTGGTAGTTTCAAGCTTGGTAGATTATTTTATTTTATTTTTGGTCATTTTTTGTTTAATGGGGTTCTTTGCTTTTCTTTGAAAAACTTATTTTGTGAAAAAGTTTTTTTTTAATTAATAACTGGAAGGATAGGATAACAAACTTGGAAATTAGCCACTACACAAACCAGCCTGATGTCGCTGATATAGTCAGGCAACGAAGATGGCGCTATCCTAGCCATATTATCCGTATGCCAGGATTGAGACTACCAAATATGCTTCTTCAGTGGCAACCAGATGAAACGCGTGGCGCAGGACATATGAGCGGGACAGGAGAGCCCTTCGTGCATCCTTAATCCCAGAGTGGGAGGACATCTACACCAAAGCTCATTTGCGGGATGATTGGAGGCTGTTAACGGACACCCTGTGTGCCTCTGGAGGTACAGGAGGAGCTAAGGTCTAAGGTAAGTAAGGTGCTAGTTTTCTATAATCCTAGAAACACAGGGAATCATAAATAGTTGGTTTATTTCTACTAGTTTGATTGATATATATTAGATAGGCTCTGAAGCAATAATTTTTGTCCGCTTTAAGTTTCAACTTCGCTGTTTACTTCCCCTGGAAAAACTTTGTTTTTTTAGATTAATCTTTGCTCGTTTTTTGTTCAAATTTAATGTAGAAAGAACGCTGCCATGATCTTTTTTATTTTCTACGGAATAATTTCTGTTCGTTTTAAGTTTTAATGTTATTCCTTAGCTTCAGCTGAAAACTTACGGGGCTGTTTAAGGGCACATTTAAAAGATTCTATTTATGCCTAATAACTTTTTATAAATTTGACTTGATACCACATTTCCATAAAGTGCACTTTCCGTTTTTCCACCCATTTTTTTTCAAATGAAAAAAGAACCTTTTTTAATCAAACAACCTAAAAAATGTGTTTTTTTAAAACCTAAGCAGGAGCAAAAGATAAGGGGGCAAGGACGTCCCTTCCACTCAATTACCACCATTAGAACTAGCAAACAGGCTTCATCGCAGAGTGAAGTTTGAAGGTTTAATTCAAAACTCTTGATCATTCAAGCTTAATTTTTGGTAGATTTTCAGTTGAAAAGTTTTTAGTTTTAGTTGATTTGTTTTCACAATAATCTTTACTTTTAAGATGAGTAGAAGATTTATGAAACTTACTAAGAGGGTTTGGAGGGGGAGTATATGTGAGGGCTATAAACCTCCAGTTAGCCCAAATTATACCATTATATAGACTAAAGTATTATATTTTCATCATGTTAAGGCATCTTTCATTATGATTGAAAGCACTTCTATAAACAGCACTTCTTGAGTGTGTTTGGTATAATACATATGTATCAGTAATTTTTCTCTCAAGAGGGTATAGACTAATGCTACCAATTTTCTGTGTTTTTTTAAGTTAATCGCTGATGGTGGAATTTATAGAAAGGGGCGTAATTTGATATGGGGCAGGGGGGAGGCAACTGCCCCCCCAGGCCTCATTTTGCTCCTCTCCAGACCTCATTTCGCCCCCAGCTGAAATTTAGTTTCTGCAAAAAAATCTTGTCAAAACTAACATAAGCCTTCATGATTCAAGCATCCAGAGAAACAGGTCAGTTTTATTAGTATATCTTTGCCTCTATGGGAATATATGGCTCATTTTTCCATTTTAACGCTTGATTTGGGAAAATTGGATCCAACTTTACCCCCCCCCCCCCTAGGAATTTTGACGAAATGACACCACTGGGCGTAGATATGAGTAATATCTTTTATATGAGCTATTAAAAATCTGTCTAGATACATGCGATAGCAATACCCAAATAACTATACGCTCACACCGATAGACGTGATATAAATACGCCCGATACCGATACAGTGTGCAGCCCTTTCTCCAGGGACTATGGAAGGTCGTATCATCACAAAAACCAAAGAAATTTGACCTTTGAACTATGTTGAACAAAATGGCTATCTCAAAATTGTGATTGGATGACTTTGGGGGGAGGGAATCTTCAGGGAGGGGGGCTAGTTGCCGTCCATGCTTTTTGGTCACTTAAAAAGGACACCAGCAAATTTAATTTCCGTTCGAATGAGGTATTATACATCCTTCTATGATGTTCTGGTCACCTCTAGCCCTGCTAGAAAAAAGAAAAAAACGGGCGACACATCAGTGCTACAAAAAGGAAAAAGTCATTTTATTTCTTGTTCAAGGAGGGGGACTGTAATTTCTTTGTACAGGGTTTTCGACCATGGTTATTCCAATGGTACACTTTTCATTTTGATCTGACGCCCATTTTCAAGGGGTTTCAGGCTTTTTTTTCGAAATCATAATATATTTCTTCTCACAATAAACTTTTACTTTTAAGACGAACCAAAATAATAGTTACCATTCGTCAATCAGTGCCAGATGCCAATTTTTTTCCACTAGGCAGTTTTTTCTGAAACATGATTTTTGACTTTTGATTCTGACCGTGTTAAAGAGTTTATAGTAAATTCTTCCAACGGACTAATGAGACTTACTAAGAGGGCTGGGAGAGGAGTATACGGGAAGGGTCCCTTGTAAACCTCCTGTTAAGGGTTTTGGACCATAAATATTACAATGGTACCGTTTTTATTACTTCGTAGCTTTTCAACTTAAGAAGTGGCTCAAAAAGGTGCCGTTTTTTGTGGTATTTGCAACTTACGAATGGCAAAACTGTTTAAAAGCACTTAGATATGAGCAATAGCTTTCAAATCAGCCATTAAACATCTCTCTAAGAAGTTCTGGCAGTCCACTAGCCCCTAGCTTTTCCACTTGAGACATGGCATCAATAGCGCCATTTTTAGTGTCATTTGGTAGTTGCAGGTGGTGGAATTTATAAATGAAACTTAGATATGCGAAATAGCTTTAATGTGAGCTATTAAAAATCTGTCTACGATGTCTTTGTAGCCCGCTAGCCCCACCCCTTGAGAAATGGCACATAATGTGCCATATTTGTGCCATATGGCACTCGCAGATGGTGGAGTTTATGAAACGCACGTAGATGTAAGAAACAGCTTTTGAATGAGCCATTAAGCAAATCTCTATGATGTTCTTGTAAACCGCTAGCCCTGAAAAAAAACAAAACAACAACAACAGAAAAAAGGGAGACAGATCAGTGCTACCCATACAAAAAAAGGGATTTTTCTTATTTTTCCAGGTTGGGGACTATTGTTTCCCTGAACAAGGTTTTCTTGCAGAAGGTGGAATTTATAAAAAGCACGTAGATGTAAGAAACAGCTTTTGAATGAGCCATTAAGCAAATCTATATGATGTTCTTGTAAACCACTAGCCCTGACAAAAAAAAAAAAACACAACAAAAAAGGGACACAGATCAGTGCTACCCATACAAAAAAGTGATTTTTCTTGTTTTTCAAGGTTGGAGACTGTTATTTCCCTGAATAAGCTTTTCGACTATGCTGATTTCAATGGTATACATTTCCTTTTGATCTGATGCCATTTTCGAGGGGTTTAAGGCTTTTTTTTCAAAATAAGCGTAAATTTCTTTTTCCAATAAACTTTTATTTTTAATACGAACCGAAATGATAGTTACCATTACTGAATCAGTGTCTGGTTGAATTTTTTTTTCACTTGGAAGTTTCTTTCTAAACGTGTTTTTTAACTCTTGGTTACTATGGGCCGTGGTTCGCTCTTTACTAGGTTGCAGCTGCCGCTGCAATCATGATCGTGTCCGGATTTGGAGTTGTAGGTCGACAGCAGATGTAAGGCCAGCGATGATGCAACAACTAACCTTTTCTGATTTGAAGCTCTCTATAATATCAGTATGTAATGGGGGCCAGAGTGATGCTATGCGGTTGGCAGGATCTGCTAGTTTTAATAGTGTCCATAAGCTCGTAAGGATCAGTTCTTACCTTGTAAGGTAAGCCGATCGTTCATTCTGGTAAACATGACTGATCTTGGGCACGGTCAATTTAAGATAAATGGAGACTAATATTGCTTAGGTTGCTTAGGATTTATTTAATCGGTATACTTGGAGGATAAGAAATAGGGACAGATAAACTTGGAAAAATAGAAACTTTCCCTTAGAGTTCAGGGTAGGTGTTGTAGAGTATTCCAAGTACCAACTGAGAATCGTTGTAATTTGTAATCTGAACATACATGTAATCAGGGCAATGTAATCTGAGCATATTTTTCAGCCATGGCCTGGAACTACGAACTGTATTTTATGCATTTAAAAGCATTCGATTGGACCCTTAATCTACTTTCGTGGCAGAAATACTGATAGATTTATGGAGAATAACATGCCAATTACTATTTTTGCTTAATAAGACGCACTTTGAATAGGTTCCGAATACTAAGAAAGGACAGCATTGAAAGATAACTGTAAATACTCAGCTATATATGGGTGCCATCATTTAAATTATTTATCTAATTAAGGATGCTGCATAAACCCTCTGGGTTTTAGGCCTGAATTAGTTGTCTTTTTATCAGAAATTATACCTTAGAAGACTGCCGGGGATAATTGGGACAACAGAGGTGTCCCAGGAAAGAATCCAAACAACTGAAAGCAGGGACAGCACTTGGGTAACATAGCCTGTAATCCCTCAACATGGATTTAACTTGTCTTAATAATTTTTTAATATACTAGTTTACGCACTGGATAAATTAGTAGAAAGACACGACTTACTATTCACTGTTTTCTTAAATGGTCGGAATTTCGTATAATTATGCTTTTGTAATAACTGGTTTGGTTTTTCTTTGACTAAAAGATTCAACTGCGCAATGATTCTAGCTTCATAGATAACCTAAAACCGTGTTTTCCAGAGCAACTGACACGTCTGGAACCAGCTTCGTGACGGAAAAAATTAGAGGTTCTTTAATCTTGAATTTTCCAGTTCCATCATATTTGTCCAGAGACAACTTTTCCAATTAAATTATAGCGTTTTAATATGGATGGCTTTTACACTATACCTTTGCACTAGAATTCAAGGATATTTGAGATTGTAAAAGGCTTTTCAAGAGGCGGTGTTTTGATTTGGAGGGCTCAGTCGTCAAAAATAAAAATATATAATATATATAATATATAATATAATATAGATATATATATCATATATATATATATATATATATATATATATATATATATATATATATATATATATATATATATAATATTATATATATATATATATATATATATATATATATATATTATAATATATATATATATATATATATATATATATATAATATATATATATATATATATATATATATATATCTATATATATATATATATAATATATATATATATATATATTATATATATATATATATATATACATATAGCTATTATCGGTGCGGTATCGACAATTCGTGTACAATACGAAAGAGCCTGAGAAGCAAGGTCCTCAGATTATTCTTTAAAAAATTTCTTTTCGTCAAAAGATGTAATATTTTAGCATATTGATAGGCTAAAAAGTAGGTCTAATATTTCCTAACAATTCAGTGCGGTATCAGCTTAGTAAAGAATATTTTCTCTTCTGTGTATTCTCTCCCAGGGGTAGTCACACAGATTTACCATAGAAAAGGAAAAACGGCCTATTAGATGGAATATTTTGAGTTCAAGTTCTCATCCCAAGGTCCAAAACGTCTTAACTGAGAAGATCATGCAACCCACTCAACTCCCAATGTATCCCGAGAGTCCCACCATCAATTTAAATTGTTTTTTCAAAGTTTATCTTGCTGTTACATCTGTACTGACTCAAGCAAGATCATTCAAGAATTGCTTCTGAAATTGTCTAATATTAATATATGTCGGTCACTAAATATCCTTAAGATCGAAACATGAACGTAAAAAACTACTGCTACAAAAAATTACTAATGCTAATACTACTGCTACTACTACAACTATCATTACTATTGCTACTAATACAAATACTACCGCTACTGCTACTAATAAAAACTTTCTGCACCACCAAGCAGCCTGTGGTCAACACAGCTGCACACACTCTTCATCCAAGCCAAATGTACAAAGTTTCACTCTTTAACCCCTTCGTGAAGCTCTATTTCTTTGAATCCATCCTTATGAACTCTTCGCCCCTCCTTTGAGAACGGCTTACTTTTTGTTTGTCCCAAATAGGTGGTCAAGAAGCAAAATAATTGGCAATCTGTCTTCCTTCATTCGATATAACTTGGCCTAGCCATGTTAATCGTTCTTTATTTATAGTCCTTAAAAGAGAGATTGAAACACATTTTTCTTTTTTATACAGCTTCTTGTTTGACATCTGGTAAGTCAAACGAGTGTGCAAAAATTTTCCGTAGATAGTTTTTCTGGAGAATATTTAGTAAACACCTCTCTGCCCCTCAAAACGACAACGTTTCAAAACACACTTAACCGCTACCAATACCGTAGCTCCCAATCAGTCTGAAATCTTGGGTCTCAGACTGATCTTACCATTATTCCAACCTCTTTTCAAGTCGAAGAGACAGCGGCCTTGGCTATTCTACTTTTACATCTCCACTGCATCCTACTTCTTTACCAATAGAACTGCCCAAATAAACAAAACTATCCACTGTGTCGATCTTCTCGTTATCCAATATCGCTTCCTTACCTTTTTTGTTCCTAGTCTAGCCGGCTTAGTTTTCTTAACGTTAATTCAAAGGAAATTATTTCTTTAAACTCGCTAAATAAAACAAGAGAAGTGCATATAAGACAAACAGTGCTTGATTATCAGCATAAATAGTATATAAGGGTGTTTGAAGTTTGAACTGATTGAAAAACAGGAGACTTCTGAGCTGCTGTGATGATCGTTTGGGTAAAATAAATCTGCGAGAAGAACTACGTAAAAAAGAAGAGTACCTACCTGAGCCTGACCGTAAGAAACACTGCTGCAGAGACGGTGGAAGTGTACCTAGAAAAGCAGAATGCGCTAAATAAAGGTAAATTTTACCCACAATGCAATCCAGCGGAGCTATTGCAGTATCATTATAAAGATCAAAGAAAGGGTAAAACCGAGGAAGAAGAAAAGTAGCCTTCACTGCCCTATTTTGGGCTCTTTGAAGTGAGTAGAGAAACGATTTATTAGTACTACCCCAGACAGAACAGCAATAAGAAAGGTAAGGAAAAATTAAAGCATAAAAAAGAGAAAGCAGAACACATTGGGGAAGAAATGAGTTTTCCCTGTATAACATTGAAGATTGGCGGAGGACAAGGGAGCAGATATGAGTTACATTGGGTTTAAAAGAAAGAAAACAGTCAAGATGCACACCAAGAAATTTCACAATAGTAGCTTGCGGTTTAATATCATTCCCTTAAGTCAGGATGATTAGCTCTCTTGCGTCTCTAATACGATAATGGGTCCTGAAGTGTACAATGGCACTTTTTTGGCTGTTGACAGTCATAGGCCTACCATTTGACCAGCACCAATCTTTTACTTTATCAAGAAGACCTTGAGCTACGGAAGTGGCAGATGGCAGGTCCACTGCAGCAATGAAAAAGTTACTGTCGTCAGCAAAAAGAATAGGGTGCATAAATAGATGAAGACCATCAACAAGATCATTAATTAAAATTAAAAACAAAACAGGTCCAAGCAGAGATCCCTGTGGGACACCTTTCAAAATAGGCAAGGTAGAAGAAGAAGTACCATTAACCGAAACATACTGAGATCTCCCTGAGAGGTAAGACCTAGCCATTCAAGTGGGACTCCATGTACTCCAAATAAACATAATTTAGACAAAAGAACAGAGTGAACGACCATATCAAATGCCTTTGAAAAGTCGAGAAATAGACCCAAAACATAAAAGCCCTTGTCAGTGTTAACACGCACAAACTCTGTTGCATCTGAAAGTGCATGCAAGGTAGAAAAACTGGGACGAAAATCGTACTGATGGTTAGTTATGAGAGAATTTCCTGCAGTCGTATTAGTACTAAATACAAACGAAGAGAGTCTACAATACACTACTTTTTCAACAACCTTAGAGATTACGAGAAGAAGTTAAATAGGCCTGTAGTTTGAAATTAGCGATGAATCAACTTTTTTACACAAAGGTACAACATTAGCAACTTTAAATAAATGAGGAAAAACACCAGAAGAAAGACAGAGGTTAGTTATGTGTGAAATGGGGCTAGAAACAAACTGACCAATGTTTTCTTAAGAACATTACAGCTCAAACCAAAACCATCAACTGAACAGCTACTTGAAAGATGAGAAATAATATTAGAAATTTTGGTATCACTGCATGGGAAAAGAAAAAAAAATGACTTTTCTGCGAACGGGAAACTACTTACTCTGCTGTGGGGTGGAATAGGAACTGAAGGAAGTGTGGTGAAATACGAATTGAAAGGCGCTCGCTGAAGAATTTTCGTCCGCAAAAGATCCATCAGCTTTCCTGTAATGCCATAGGGAGGACTGTTTGAGTTTCTTGCGGGAAAGAGCTTCATTAACTACAGTCCAAACCCTTCGCAAAATCTCCTTACACTCATCAATTCGACGCGAAAAATAGAGCTTTTTGGCTGTACGTACTGAAGAAGTAAGCACATTTTTATAAAACTTATACTTCAAAAGATTATCATGTGTCTTACTTATGCATGCAGCCTTGAACAGAAAGTGCTAACAGCTTTAGCGTAAGGAGCTTGGTATTGAAGAGGGGGGTGCCCCATTCATATTCGGAATGAAAATATATTGAAACTAATGCGCAAAATGTGTTATAATTTTCGTATGGTAATTACAAATGGTTTAACGATCTTTGTGCTTCAAATTTCCCCAAAATTGCTACCGTCGAGGAGAATGGACCGTAAGGATGGCTTTTTGAAATTGACGGAGAAATACCCATGGAAATCCATGACTCGGTAGAAGATTTTGTGCTCCCGTGCATAAATAGACCGGTGGCTAAGAACTCGCTGAAACAATACAATTTATCTTTGGTAGAGGATGGGGGCACTCACTGGGCACCTTCAAAGCAAAAACTTATTGCTGACTTTAATCCGAAAGAGAATATCGTTGTTCATCATGTTCTATTGTGGTGGATGGTAGCCAATGGTTTCAAGGTCACAAAGATACATAGAGCCCTCCAATTTGATCAAAAGCCTTACATGAAAACGTTTATTGACACCTTTGTCAGTAAACGTTCACAAGCAAAAAGGAAGGTTGAAAAAGAGACCTATAAACTCATTTTAAACTCATCCTTCTGTAAAATGTGCGGAAGCGTACGAAACAGAAGTCGAGTTTTTTTTTTTGAAGCTTGAAGGGGTAATAGAAAATTTGGAATGTAGTTGAAGCCACCGCCCAAAGGATTCTCCTAAGGAGGGGGAGCATCCTACAAGCGGGACGTGCGTTGTATTTTGTTTTGTTTTTTATTTGTGTTGTAGTATGCCCGAAGAGTAACCTGTTGTATTTGATTGCCTGAATTCATTTTTAGTTGGTATAAAATGGATTTTTTTTCTGTTTTGAAAAGGGAGTCTATAGTTAGGATGATGAAAATGTTATATAGGATTAATTTAGTTTTTTTAAATTTCAGAGATATAAAGGAGGAGAAAATAGAGGAAAAGAAGTTTTTTTGGTAGTTGTAGTTTGGTTGAAGTTTAAACTTTTGTTGAATTTATTTTCAATAGGAGAAAAATGTAGATGAAGGGTAAAAGGGAAAAAATGGAAAAAGGGAAGGGGGAAAAAAATGAAAATATAGGATAAAAACACAGAAAATGATAATGAAGCTTAATAATAAATTTTGAGCATGTTAATTATGTATAGTAGCAGAGTGTGTTTTTATCAATAATGTTTGGATAAAAATTTTAAAAAATAAATGTCGTTTTTAAATTAGTGTAGGTGACAATAAAGTTTCGAAATTATGTGAAAAAGATTATTATGTCACCGAGAGGAGAGGAGATGGGATTAAAAAAAAAAAAAAAACAGAAGTGGATGTGACATTATAACCAATCCCAAAGAATGCGCTAGAATAATCATTGACCCGAACTTCACATCTTTCACAATCATAGACTCTAATATGGTTTTCCTACACAGAAAGAAAAGAAACCACTTTAAACAAAAATATTGCAGTTGGGAGTGCAATAACGGAAATCTCGGAAAAACTCATGTTGTCATTTTATTACAATATGTGCAAGGTGCAATTGCTGATTGAGGGACACTTTCAAGTGTATTATGGAGACACTGATTCATTCATGTTAAAAGTTAAAATTGATAATTTACTGAATGAATTTGAAAACGGAGAGTACATTAGCTCTCGGATGGATTATACAAACTGGGATAAGTCCCTCTATGCGGAGCTAGTGAATTGCCAGGCCCCAAATCAATTTTTGATGTAAAAATCTGATACGGGAAGCGACTTGATATCCAATGGTGTGTTTCCTGGTCCAAAAGTGTACTGTGTTGAAACACACAATAAAGATATCAAACAAGTTAGCAAGGTTTTTTACCCCATTTCGAATTAAAATAAAAATCTTGTTGTTGTTGTTGATTAAATGTGTTGTATAAAATATTTTTTTTGTAAATAAAATTAAAAAAAAGTGTGATATTATTTTGACTAAGTGTATTTTTTGTTTAATAAAAAGTTTTTTTCTTCTAATGCTTATTTCAAAAAAATGTTGTTGTTGTTATTGTTTTCGTTGTTGTTGTTGTTGCATAAAAAAGTTTTTGTAAATAAAGAAAGCAAAAATATTATCTTGATTAAGTGTATTTTTTTATTATATAAAAAGTGTTTTTTTTCTATTGGTTTTAATTGTAAAGTGCTCATATGTTAAAAATAAAAGAAAATATGATTCTCTATTGGTTTTGTTCTTGTTGTTCTTGAACAGAGTAACAATAGGGAAATTATTTATTCATTAGACATCTATAGTTTACAGTTAGTTGTAGGTCAACTGTTGAAGCGAACAATAATATGTATCAATTCAAAACACCCTTCCGATCGTTTCTTTGCGGTCCATCAATGTCGGGAAAAACGACACTATTGCTACATCTGTGCAGGTACAATTCATACGGGGACCAGATGTTTTCGACATTATTGAACAAAACTGACGATTATTGACGATTTAGCTGAATCCATTCAATAATGGTCCCAGGAAATGCTACAATCGTTTACTGTTCGCTCTCATTATGATCAGGTCTCCGTTACTCTAGTTCTACACAATCTCTTTCATCAGAACAAATGTAGGAGAACACTTTCTTTGAACTGTACCTACTATATTTTCTACAGAGTTGTTCGTTATTCTAGTTCTCTAATATCTCTCAGTAAACAAATATATCCTGAGGCTCCAAAATTTCGACTTTCAGCGTATATTCAGGTAACTAATAAACCCTATGGCTAAATTCTATTGGATCTTAATCAAAATACACCAGAGGATTTCTGTGTATTCACAGATATTTTTGACAATGAAATTACAGTTTATCTTCCCATGAACAGTAAAAAAGGCTATTAGTTGCCATCATGACACTGAAGAAACTACATGAAAATAGACTTTCCGTTCTAACAAAAACACCACTTAGGAAAGGCATACTTAAGCACGGTATTGAAAATGATTTCAATAATCTAATAACTGAACTTTGTTTAAATTTAACCGAGGGCAACGTTCAACTGCCGAAAGTACTTAAGCAACAGGCAAAGCAACATCGTTCCATTCTACGTGCCTTGGCTTTCAAAAAGAAAGGACAATTTTTTTAAAGAAAACGTCTTCTCCAAGCGGGTGGTAGCTTTTTTACACTTATACTGCCAATAATTGCAGGACTTGTAAACAGTTTTCTCTAGATGGCGAAACCCTATAAATTGACCCTTATAGAAATCGCTCTTTCAGCAATGGAACACTTTGAGGACAATCTGAGTTAATTTATTAACGATGAGAATATTGGTTATGATAAAAAACTACTTTTACTTCAAGATGCACTTCGACGAGTGGAAAAACATAAGCCGTATCGTGTGAGACCAGTCAATGGAAGTGTCGTTGATAAAAAAGGAAACATCTCTTCAAAATTCTGCTGCTGATGCTGCTGGAACATTAACACAATTAAACGAGGAGGAATTGAATTCAATAGTGTCAAACATTGGAAATCTAATGTCACACTCATATCGTGAACAAAGTAAAAGACTCATAATATATCTCATGGAAAGTGATTAAGATCATATTCAAGTTGATAGCAATGGGAAACGAATTATACTTCAAGGGAAGAGTTATGTTCTACGTGATTTAATTCATGATATGGTTACTAATCGTAAAGGACTTTTATTATTTGACAGTCATCTATACAACTTTTTAAATACATTAAACTTCCCAAAAAGTCTTAATAGCAATAAGAAAATTCTAAATAAATTAAATGAGCATAATCCATCATCATCAACATTAAAGCAATAAAAAAAGGAGAAGAAGAAACGGGTGAAGATTTTAAACAAATCTTGGAAAATACTAGCACAACTAGTTGAAACATTGATTTGACGACTGACGATGACGAGGACGCCGGTGGTAGCGAGACAAAAGCGAAGACGTATTGATATCAACTCAACTTTATCATCAGCACCCACTAGTATGCAAAAGGGTAGTGGACGTTACACTACGTGCTTGCCTTCAAAATGGTTGAAGTTTTAAAACATGCTTATGAAAATATTTGTGAAGCGGAAAGTTTAAGTCCCCCCACTCTTTCGAAAGTCACAGGAGTTGACACTAAAAGTGTATAATACTATCTACAAAATGAATCAAATTACACTCTACATCGAAACCATAGGGTTCGTGGTAATCATTATCGAAAAACTAAACCCTTTTTCCCATTGCGCATAATGCAAGCAGATCTCTTAACTATACAAGAGATTCAAAGGCATCACAATACACAGTACAAGTACATTCTACTTGCAATCAGTGTTTTTAGTCGCTATGCATATGCCATTCCATTGCAGACAAAGAGAGTTGTTGAAGTTGCTCAGGCTATAGAAAGTATTCTTGAACAAGATTCTTATAAAAAAATTCAAACGGATCGGGATAGTGAATTCGTTAATCCAAATGTCGAAAAAGTAATACCGCAATATAATAGAATGCTCTATCATAGTCACAGCCCTATAAAGGCTGCACGGGGCGAATGATTGATAAGAACTATTCAACTTTAAATTTTAAGATATTGTACATTGAAAAATACGGCTGCTTTTATTCATGATTTAGATAAAATCATGTTGATTTATAATCAACGACCTCATTGACCATTGTCCAACGTTAGCCCTCAGGAAGTTCATCTTGCTGATCATAATGCACTTGACACATTTTCTTAAACAATATTTCAATGAAAAGGTTCTGAAGAAAAAATTCAATGTTGGTGATACTGTTCGAATTAATAGAACAACTAATAATTTTTGAAAAGGGTAATAACTTGTGGTCCACTGAACTTTTTAAAATGTCGAAAATCCTAGACACCAAACCCATAAATTATCGTTTACGAGACACCATAGATGAAGAAATTCTTGGTGGCTTTTATGACTATGAATTACAAAACTTAAAAATAATAGTGAAATCTATCAAATTGAAAAGATATTATAGAGCCATACACACAAGGGCAAGAAAGAGTTGTTTGTTCGTTGGCTAGGATAAAACTCTGATATTGATTCTTGGATTAGTGTTGAAGACGTACCCTATGCCCAATGATTTTTATGTAACGTTTATGTCAAACGTCTCCGACCCTGTCTACAATGATTTGAATAAAACAAGTGATTTTTGGGCCAAACTTTCCCCTACCATCAAATTCGTTGATGAAAAGTATGAAGTTGCTCTTGTCGATTGTATTCTCAAAAATACATATGATATCCTGAGAAAAGATCGTGCGTATAAGATAATAGTTATACCCTTCAATTGGTTTTTCTTTGTCGAGTATGAATGGGTTGAAGCACTTAAATCTAGTAAATGTCTCAATGTAACACGGAAATTCAAAGAATATGATAGCATGACTGATTTGTGTTGTACAATCAATAGACAAATCTCTGCTCGTAAGAAAATGACATTCCAATTTAATTATTCAATGGAACACGATAAGATTTATATTAGCTTACCTGTTGACAATGAAATGATTCACCTCAATGATAATCTGATAGATGTTCTTGGATTTAACAGAATATGATCAGTGGTAAAAACGCTGGAGATGTCAGTGGAATGAATCGTGTTATTTTTGCAGATTATCCACCCGGTGTCGCCTTGGACTCTTGCATATTTCCTTATTCGTCCTTTGTGGAAGCATCGAGAGTTGGTAATTCAAATTCCCCCCTCCTACGTGTTCTTGAACGAAAAACAACCCATGAACCTGTTCATTGCTATAATATAAAGCATCTTCAGTATGTTCCTGTAAACACTTCATATTTGGAACTCTGTCAGTTAACACTATGGAGTGAATTGGGTGATCCTCTAGCAATAACAAAAGGTTTAGCTGTGATTACATGTGATTTTTGACCCGTCTTCGTTGTTGCTTAAGATGAACAATAGACGAAATCCATTTGTCTGTCCTGGTATTGAATGCTATGTTGGAGCTCTGAGTCCTCGTCAAATAGGTCATGGATGGGACTATTACAAGGGGCGTACTACAATGTCTGGCTGTGGTCTTGGTAGTTGGTTTGCTAGGCTATTTCGTTCTGCACTACCCCTTGAGAGAAAATAATTTTTTACCTGCTGTATCAAATTTTGCTTCCTCAACACTACAAGACTGGGGGTCGGGTAAAAATTTCAACGAGAGTCTTAAAGAAAATATTAGATCTTCAGCAAGAGCCGTTGTTCAACAATTAAAATCTCAGAAAAAAGGGAAGGGATAAAAAGGGTGCGTGGTCATCATTCATTCATCAGTCTCTACTCAGGTGGGAAGCGAAAGACATCAACAATGACTTTGAGGAAAAAAGGAAGAAGAGCAATAAGAAGAAGAGGAAGAAAAAGATTGCTAGATCAAAGAAGGATTTCTTCTCTTAAGAATACCTATCTTCCCCCAAAAAGAATCGCATCCATCAATCAGCAAGTCATTGAATCTATTCAATGCTGAAGATGTGTATGTCAATGTCAAGTGTGACCTCTATGAACAATTTCATTCTCAGCAATCCCTGTCGGAAAATATGCACTTTCAGATATTTTCCAATGAAGATTATTTCATTGATCTATCATCAACGTTTATTGATTTAAATGTCGTGGTGAAAAAAAGTCAGAAAATACAGCTCCCATTACTAGCGATGACCTATCCTATGAAAACTGTATCCTATACAACTTTTTCAAACAAATTAATGTATTCATTAATAGAACATTGGTGAGCACCAGCAATAATTTATCAAACTATGCAAGCTACATACAATTTATGTGGATGAATCCAAAGTCATATAAGAAGTTGAGAGGACAGGTACTGGGCTATGAATATAGATCAAATGTTTATAATGACTGTGAGTTATTTTCTGCAGTGACCCATGAGTATCATTTAGTTGGAAAATTAAATCATGGGATATTTAATATATCTCAATGGTTGCCTCCCAATGTTAAGATTGACATAAAGTTACAACTAGCTCCGTCCAATTTCATTTTGAGAAAAACACTTGCTGCAGAACCTGATGCAAGAGTCATTATCACTTCAGTAAATCTTCATGTTGGAAAACAACAGGTTATGAGCTCTGTTTTATTGGCAGTGGAAAAGCGGAGAGCCAATGGTAACAATATAAAAAATATTTGTCCCCCATACAGTCACCAATCAACATCACATTGCCACTGGTTCTCGCAGTTATACCGATCAATCATTTATCAATGGAGAAATCCTCTCAAAACTTGCTTTGGCCTTTGTGAAGAGTACTAGTGTGCCGTTTGATCCTGGACTGCATCACCCCATGATTTTAAATTTTTTGGCTTATCTAGCCTTGTGTACAAAGTGAATGAAATCCCCTTGTACACTTTATCATTTGATAAAAAATCCTACAGAATTCTGTATGAATTGACTTTGCAATCCTTAGATCATGACTCACAACTATTTGAAAATGCAATAACCAATTCAATGTTTTCAAAAAATCATGGCGTAATTTTTTTTGGACTTGTCTGGCACTCAAGATATGAGCATAGTACGAACGGGGAATGCATGTTTAGAGTGCAGATTTGCCGATGCTTTGACTGAAAGTATTACATTAATATCACTGAGTCAATTTGAAACTTATTGGGAAATCACTCCCGACGGCAGTGTTCTAATAGACCTTGCACCATGAACAGAAACCAAGTAATCAGTATATTTAGTATGGATTTGTGCATGTACCAATATATATCCTATTGTATACCATCGGACTTTATTGAAAAAATTCTAAGTGTTAACAATATCCTAATCATTTTTAATAGCAGTCCGTTGAGTATAAAGACAGGTCATCGACTATGACTGTTTCAAACAGCGAAGAATATAGAATTTTTTGATCCTCTTGGTCTATTATATAAATTGTTTACCCCACACATCAACAACTTTATTTAAAGCAGTGGGAAAACTATTATTCAAAATCGGAGGAGAGTACAGGCTTTATCGACTAAGACCTGTGGCTTTCATGTACTACTCAATTTCATGTTCAGATCTTATGGCTTTAGTTACATGCAGCTTCTCAACATTTACGTTGACAATCCTCGTCTGAATAACTTCCTAGTGGAAAATATACTTTAAAACGTGTTTAATATTGATTTTAGTGCCCTAAGAATAAAATGTTCGAAAAATGTAACTAAAATTGTTTTTCATAAAAATAATGTATATACATAATAAAAACGATTTTCTCCTCTTTAGATTTCTTTTTCTACTACGTATAGGTATTTGTAGAAAACAACTAAAACATGTAGATGATCTGAATTCACTGAAAACTGATCCTGATATACTACAATGTCAGGGTCTTATCCTATACATTATAATGTATCTTCGCTCTTATTATGTCTCTTTGTATAGTCAATGATACTATTTTCATCCATATTGTAAAATTCACGTGTTTCAATTTGCCTATCTGAAGAAATGTCACATACAGTGTTTTCAAATGGTGAATCACATTCTGCATATCATATTGTTATAATCAAAGTAGCCACTGTCTTCACAACGATGACGTAAAAACCAAATTATTTTGTTATTCCAACAGTTGAATCGTAGACCTGGTTACTCCACCAAAAACAATTTAAAGCCTCAACGATACCAGTCTCTTAGTAATAAGCTAAAATCACGTTTAGGATTCTATCCAATCATACCAGGAAATGTATTTTCCCACTGATTACATTTATCATAATGGGAATTGGAACATAGGTGTCTTCTAGGGTGAGAGTCACATATCTCTTCAAGACAGGAATTACAACCTTTAATTTGTACGGCATATCCTCTATGCAATTTACACGGGTTGCATAATCTACACTTTTCATCATACTCATCAATCATTGGACAATTCTCACACGATGACCAGCTGCTAAGTGTATACATGCATAGTGGGTATATACAGAACATTTTTTCATGTGTTGTCACTCTCACCACCAAAATGAAACTGACATACGATCGGTAAATTGTGAGGGAGAGAGAGAGAGGGGAGTAAATCCTGTTTGAACAGCATATACTAAATTTCGTGAAAAAAAAACCATAGTCTTAAATTTCTAAGGTAATGTGTTCAAAACCAAATCCACAAAACTATTTTGTCTTGTTTCTATTAATATGTCAATAAATTGTGTAAATGTGTTTGGACCACGACGTAAAATTTTCATACAATGATCTAATGACGGATAATCAGTCTTCATTATATCAACAAGTATTACCTGAGAAGATATCTTCCTTTGAAGAGATAACTCCAGAAAATCATCATCTAGCATCAAACATTGTTCCATAAACAGAAGATTCCGTATAATTTTCTCTTTCTGAAATTCATCCATTTTTTACAATCCTAACACTCTCATAACCCACTTAAGACTAACCAGGATTCCTTCTACTTGAAGAATATATGATAACCTAATATAAAAATATATTTTCGATTTAGGAACATTTTTACTAAATATAATTACAATAACAATAATAATCACTGATACAACTTATTTTCATCAATATGTTTCACTATTGTATTTAAAGCAGCTTGAGCCTATTTATATGCACTATATCTAGTTTCATGGCAAAGCATAACGGCTCCTCCAATTTAAATTTTCTCGATGATATCACATATCTTGCATTCATATCATCCCATTCAAGGCTTCGTCAAGATCTGCGTGTAATTTGTACTGCTACGTTTGGCACTCTAGTCTTTGTATCATTGCTGCTACCTGCTCCATCATCAAGCTCCCATAGCGTAAACTGAGCACTCATTGTCTATGCTAATATCTTGTAAAATAATAGAGTATACAAAACAAACTGTTCTCTCGTTGAATTCAATTCTCTTACTAATATGAATTACAGTGAAAATCACTCCTTATATTGAATTCACTCCTTATAATGAACCTCATAGGTACGATATTCAACTCATCTTATATGGTGTAGCGTTCGTAGAAACATCTCTGATTGGCGAAAAAATGGGTGTAGCTGCAGAAAGTGATCTGGCAGGTCTTGTATCCCTGAAATGGGTGTAGATTCCCCAGAAACCTGTCCGACAGGTAAATCTGCCCTCAAATCAGCATAAAGGTTAATACTAAGGTGTTTAAACCGAACTGACAATTTTGCCTGTTTCGTCAGTTAAGGGGCAGTAACACTGCCCTTATTAGTGACGAATCTGTTGTGGGAGTATCAAATAGGTTTTAACTTGTGTTTCTATTTCATTTTTCTAAGCCTTCGACTTCAAAATATTTGCAAGATAATGGTAAGGTCTAACCTCAGCTATTTCAAAGGAAAGTTCTTACTTCTGGCTGAATATTTTTTGTTTGTTTCAAGTTTTTGATGGTCTTTACTTTTATTTTAAAAACTTATTTTTCATTTAATTACCCGAAAAATATCGTAACATCCCAAAATTGTGTCGTGGCCAAGTATTTGGATAAAGTCTTCGTCTTTTCGGGAAGTTTCAGGTAGTGAGCCAATTTTTTTTCCTGGTAATATCCAGTCAGAGTAATTACTGCATTTGAACCCCCCCCCCCCCTCTTAAAAATTTTAATCACACAAAATCACGTGCATTTAAGTGTTCTGTGGCTAAAAACACCTATCCTCTAACTTCACCACCTTAGACCATCTTGAAACTCCTTCCAATTCAACATTGTGGTCTTATGATATCCTTTTCGGGGTGAGGGAGGAGCTTGATCAGCTATCATGGCCTCGGGCTCCTTGGTACTGCAATCAGCTTTTAGTAGCAACTGTAGTATTAACAGTAGCATAATCCCCTTGTGTTAAAAAGTTCTGGCAAAGTTTTAACTTTAGCCAACACAAAGCAGGGCTCGACGTATCAGCTTGTGATAATCAGTATTTCGATAATCGTGATAATTCGATAATGTTATAATCAGTACTTCGCTTATGGTAATTTGGAAACAAAATCCAAAAATAACAAAGAGAGAAAAAAACTGTCAATGAAAAAACGACATACGAGACTGCGGCCAGTAGAAACAAAAGATGAAAAACTAAAACGACGCGGATATTTCACCTGTTTGCAAACTAGGCGTCCTCAAAATCAGTTGCTTTGGTGTTCTCATCGAACTAATTCTTTCAGCTTCTTTTCCCTGTGTGGATCAGTTGCGACAATTGTATTTTATTAATATTGGTGGTGGTTTTATTTGTTTTTAGTTATTTTTGTCGTTGTTTCTCTTGTGTTGAGGATGCCTAGTTTGAGTAAAGGCGAAATATCCGCGTTGATTTAGTTTTTCACCTTTTCTTTCTAGTGGCTTTAGTCCTGTTTGTCGTTTTTTCATTGAGAGTTTTTTTTCTCTCTTTGTTAGTTTTTGGTCATGGTTGGATAGTTCGGCTTAAGAACTTTCCTTCGGAAATAAAATCTGATCTTGTCTTTCTTAATCTTTTAAAATTTACTGTTTGGATTATGTAGATTATGTCCAAATGACCCTGACGTTAAAAAGCTACGTGGAAGTTTTGTCTGAGGGAAAAAAAGAATATTTTTTCACCTGACCTTGAGACAGAGCCTTTAGTGTGTGAGCTGAATTATAGTAGTATAGTCTACGTAAAAAAAATTATCTCAAGTTGTTCGTCCGAGCTTTAGAGTGACTTGAAAGTGAGGAAGGTTGAGGAAGGGCCAGCCCCACTTACACATGGAATAATTTCTGTTGATTTTAAGTTTTAATGATAATCCTTACTTTCAGTTGAAAAACTTGTTTTAAACTTAATTTTTAACTGTTTTGAAATCATGCCAGGAATTTACCTCCTCTACCCACGTAAAAAACTCCTCAAAACAATTCTTCTTGAAAAACTTTCTCGTCAAAAAAAATTTATAAGTTTTTGCCCCCCAAACAAAAATCCTGGATACGATCCCATTTCCTAGGTAATTTTATTCAAACTTCAACTTGAAACTGGTGCCCACTTTCGTACATGCTTGAAATAAGATCTCTCTTCGCAAATAGAAGCTTGCCTCAAAGAAAGAAAAGCCAAAATTTAAGTTCTTTAATGCTAAGAAAAATGGGATGTAATACATAGCTTTCACTGTTAAGATTCATAAATTATTATAAAAAAGAGAAAAGTAGGAAGCGGAAAGTCTAGTTGCAAAACGGATGAAAGAGGAAAGGTATAGGCGCGTAAAACTGCAGGCTTAATTATTTGAATCTGACATTCAGAATATTACCCTAAGGGGTTTTTATTCCGCGTTAGTATTAAGATTAAATAGTTGTATTTGGAGGCCAGTGGCTTCACTAACAGACCCCGCATGGCTACATCGAAGGCAGGTATATATTATTCCTTATTGTCGTTTGTCTTCTAACCACAGATAATGTAAACTTTATAACTTTTCTTCTAATCGCAGACAGTGTGAACTTTTTCTTGATGTAATGGCGTTACCATAGGTTCAGTACAACCACCCTGGGAAAAATACGAATTCTTCCTTAAACTTGTGACCTATTTAAATCGTTTTATGGCCAGAAATGCTAATATGCTATTTTTAACAACAAAACTATGTCACTGATTTTGAGGCCTAGCCCCAGCATACCGTACGCGGAAGCCTTTTCTATTTTTATTTCATTGTCACTTGTCCTCTAACTGAAGATAATGTGAATTTGTTCTTGATGTCATGGTGTCAGGTTAATTTCGATAAAACTACCCTGGGAATAATACTAAAAAGACAAATAATTAGTAGTAAGGCCTTATTGACTCGTGACGGGCATCCATGCTGCCACCTACAACTTTTTTTAACACCAAATATGGGCATAGAGTCCCTAGGGGAGATGGATTTCTGAGAAATTGATTGCGTAATCAAAGTGTGTCAATGACCTCTTTTTTCAAGGTCGATTTGTTTGTTGTTCGTCTAGGTGTAATAACTCCGGGGCGAAGGTTGCACATGAGCATTGAATTCTAACGGGAACAATGTTATTGATCTAGGACTCGAGGGGGAAGTGAATTTCCGAGAACTTAATTGCGTAATCGATGGGGGAGAATGTATTGATTTACGAAAGGGGAATTAAGAAACAAACAAGGCTTATTTGATCTTTAGGCTAACCTAACCTGAGAAATTGATTTACATAATCAGCGGGGGAATTATTGATTCACGAAAGGGGAATTAAGAAACAAACATGGCTTCTTTGATCTTTAGGCTAACCTAACCTGAGAAATTGATTTACATAATCGGCGGGGGAATTATTGATTCACGAAAGGGGAATTAAGAAACAAACATGGCTTCTTTGATCTTTAGGTGAACCTAACCCGAGAACTTGATTTACATAATCGGTGGGGGAGAATGTATTGATTCACGAAAGGGGAATTAAGAAACAAACATGGCTTCTTTGATCTTTAGGCGAACCTAACCCGAGAACTTGATTTACATAATCGGTGGGGAATGTATTGATTCACGAAAGGGGAATTAAGAAACAAACGGCTTCATTGATGTTTGGCTAACCTAACCTGAGAAATTGATTTACATAATCGGCGGGGGAATTATTGGTTCACGAAAGGGGAATTAAGAAACAAACATGGCTTCTTTGATCTTTAGGCTAACCTAACCTGAGAAATTGATTTACATAATCGAGGGGAATTATTGATTCACGAAAGGGGAATTAAGAAACAAACATGGCTTCTTTGATCTTTAGGCTAACATAACCTGAGAAATTGATTTACATAATCTGCGGGGGAATTATTGATTCACGAAAGGGGAATTAAGAAACATCATGGTTTCTTTGATCTTTAGGCTAACCTAACCTGAGAACTTGATTTACATAATCGCTAGGGGAATTATTGATTCACGAAAGGGGAATTAAGAAACATTATGGCTTCTTTAATCTTAGGTCTGAGGGATAAACGTTCTTTAGGTCAGAGAGAAAAATTAATATTCTATTTTTAAATTGGGCTTCATTGATCTTTAGTGTCAGGAATTAGAAATGACATCACTTGTTATCTTGGAATTATGTGGGAGTCTAAAGAGATAGAAATTCTATTTTTAAATACGGCTTCACTGAGCTTTAAGTCGGAGAGATAAATTGATATTCTAACGAAACCTTAATAGTGTAGCTAGGAACATTTATGAGATGAAGAGATTAACGCGGGAAAAGGGTTTCCTAGAAATTTGAAATGTGAAAGCACAGAGATGCCAAAAACAAAAGGAACACGCTGAGATTACGTTTAGGGATTACTTGGGTGAAACTGTTTTAGACATTTTAGGGAATTATTTCGGCGAAACAGTTAGAGACATTTTAAAAGATGATTTTAGAAAAGGTTTTAGAAGAGGTTTTGAGTGTGGTCGTTATAGTAAACAAGTTCTATTTGAACAGTGTCGTGACGTCCTCTACCCCAACCCCAAAGGGCCCCGATCGCCTTACCCCGACCCAAAGGGCTCCGATCCCCTTAGCCCAATCCCGTAGGAACCCCCCGGTCCCCAAAGGTTCCCCGGGCTCCCAAAGGGTCCCCCGGGCCCCCCAAAGGGCCCCCGGCGCCCCAAAGGCCCCTGAGCCCCCATTTTTGAATACTTTTTTTAAGGCTTTACTATATCTTTTCAGAGCAAGTTCCTTTCTTAATGTCCATCCTAAACCCATTTTACAAGTTGAAGCATCCATCCTTTTCACCCACAACTTTACATTACAGCTTTTTGGATACCTCAACACCAAGAAATACTTTTCAAAGGGGCATTTCAGAGCAACTTTTTTTCTTAATGTCCCTTCTAAACCCATTTTACAAGTCGAAGCATCCATCCTTTTCACCCACAACTTTACTTTACAGCTTTTTGGTTACCTCAACACCAAGCAATACTTTTCAAAAGGTATTTCAGAGCAACTTTTTTTTCTTAATGTCCCTTCTAAACCTATTTTCCAACTTGAAGTACCCATCCTTTTCACCCACAACTTTACATTACAGCTTTTTGGATACCTCAACACCAAGAAACACTTTTCAAAGGGGCATTTCAGAGCAACTTTTTTCTTAATGTCCCTTCTAAACCCATTTTACAAGTTGAAGCATCCATCCTTTTCACCCACAACTATACTTTACAGCTTTATGGATACCTCAACACCATGAAATACTTTTCAAAGGCGTTTCAGAGCAAGTTCCTTTCTTAATGTCCTTCTAAACCTATTTTCCAACTTGAAGTACCATTCTTTTCACCCACAACTTTACGTTACAGATTTTTGGTACCTCAACACCAAGAATACCTTCAAAGACATTTCAGTACAAGTTCTTTTCTTAATGTCCCTCCTAAACCCATTTTCCAACTTGAAGTACTTATCTTTTTCACTCACAACTATACTTTACAGCTTTTTGGTTACCTCAACACCAAGCAATACTTTTCAAAAGGTGTTTCAGAGCAACTTTTTTTCTTAATGTCCCTTCTAAACCTATTTTCCAACTTGAAGTACCCATCCTTTTCACCCACAACTTTACATTACAGCTTTTTGGATACCTCAACACCAAGAAATACTTTTCAAAAGACATTTCAGAGCAAGTTCCTTTCTTAATGTCCCTTCTAAACCTATTTTACAAGTTGAAGCATCCATCCTTTTCACCCACAACTATACTTTACAGCTTTTTGGATATCTCAACACCAAGAAATACCTTTCAAAAGGCATTTCAGAGCAATTTTCTTTCTTAATGTCCCTTCTAAACCCATTTTACAACTTGAAGTACCCATCCTTTTCACCCACAACTTTACTTTACAGCTTTTTGGATACATCAACACCAAGAAATACTTTTCAAAAGACATTTCACAACAAGTTCTTTTCTTAATGTCCTTCCTAAACCCATTTTACGAGTTGAAGCATCCATCCTTTTCACCCACAACTTTACTTTACAGCTTTTTGGTTACCTCAACACCAAGCAATACTTTTCAAAAGGCATTTCAGAACAAGTTCCTTTCTTAATGCCCCTTCTAAACCAATTTTACAATTTGAAGTACTCATCCCTTTCACCACAACTTTACTTTACGAATTTTTGAATACCGCAACATCAAGCAATAGTTTTCAAAAGACATTTTCAGATCAAGTTCTTTATGTAATCCCCCTTCTAAACCAATTTTACAAGTTTTAGTTAAGAGTTTAGAGTTTTTAGCTTAGAGTCTTAGCTTAGAGTTTTTGTTGAAGTTCTAGTTTAGTTTAGTTTTAGTTAAGAGTTTAGAGTTTTAGCTTAGATTCATAGCTTAGAGTTTTTGTTATAGTTCTAGTCTAGTTTAGTTATAGGTAAGAGTTTGAAGTTTTACCATAGAGACATAGCTTAGAGTTTTAGTTTAGTTTAGTTTTAGTTAAGAGTTTAGAGTTTTTTAGCTTAGACTCTTAGCTTAGAGTTTCTGTTAGAGTTCTAGTTTAGTTTAGTTTTAATTATGAGTTTAGAGTTTTTAGCTTAGAGTCTTAGCTTAGAGTTTTTGTTAGAGTTCTAGTTTAGTTTAGTTTTAGTTAAGAGTTTAGAGTTTTACCATAGAGTCTTAGCTTAGAGTTTTAGTTAGAGTTGAAGTTTAGTTTAGTTACAGTTAAGAATTTAGAGTTTTAGCTTAGAGTATTAGCTTAGAGTTTTACTTAAAGTTGTAGTTTAGTTAAGTTTTAGTTATTAGTTTCGAGTTTTAGCTTAGAGTCTTACCTTAGAGTTTTTGTTAGAGTTCTAGTTTAGTTTAGTTTTAGTTAAGAGTTTCTTAGAGTTTTACTTAAAGTTTTAGTTTGATTAAGTTTTAGTTAAGAGTTTCGAGTTTTAGCTTAGAGTCTTAGATTAGAGTTTTTTTTTTAGAGTTCTAATTTAGTTTAGATATAGTTAAGAGTTTGGAGTTTTACCTTTGAGTTTCAGTTACAGTTCTAGTTTAGTTTAGTTTTAGTTAAGAGTTTGGTGTTTTACCTTAGAGTCTTAACTTAGAGTTTTTGTTAGAGTTCTAGTTTAGTTTAGTTTTAGTTAAGAGTTTAGAATTTTAGCTTAGAGTCTTAGCTTAGAGTTTTTGTTAGAGTTCTAGTTTATTTTAGTTTTAGTTAAGAGTTTAGAGTTTTTAGCTTAGAGTCTTAGCTTAGAGTTTTTGTTGAAGTTCTAGTTTAGTTTAGTTTTAGTTAATAGTTTAGAGTTTTGGCTTAGAGTCATAGCTTAGAGTTTTTGTTAAAGTTGAAGTTTAGTTTAGTTATAGTTAAGAGTTTAGAGTTTTAGCTTAGAGTCTTAGCTTAGAGTTTTTGTTAGAGTTCTAGTTTAGTTTAGATATAGTTAAGAGTTTGGAGTTTTACCTTAGAGTCATAGCATAGAGTTTTAGTTAGAGTTCTAGTTTAGTTTAGTTTTAGTTAAGAGTTTAGAATTTTAGCTTAGTCTTAGCTTAGAGTTTTTGTTAGAGTTCTAGTTTAGTTTAGTATTAGTTAAGAGTTTAGAGTTTTTAGCTTAGAGTCTTAGCTTAGAGTTTTTGTTGAAGTTCTAGTTTAGTTTAGTTTTGGTTAAGAGTTTAGAGTTTTAGCTTAGAGTCTTAGCTTAGAGTTTTTTTTAAAGTTGAAGTTTAGTTTAGTTATATTTAAGAGTTTAGAGTTTTAGCTTAGAGTCTTAGCTTAGAGTTTTTGTTATAGTTCTAGTTTAGTTTAGTTATAGGTAAGAGTTTGAAGTTTTACCTTAGAGACTTAGCTTAGAGTTTTAATTTAGTTTAGAATTAGTTAAGAGTTTAGAGTTTTTTAGCTTTGACTCTTAGCTTAGAGTTTTTGTTAGAGTTCTAGTTTAGTTTAGTTTTAATTATGAGTTTAGAGTTTTTAGCTTAGAGTCTTAGCCTAGAGTTTTAGTTAAAGTTCTACTTTAGTTTAGTTTTAGTTAAGAGTTTAGAGTTTTGCCATAGAGTCTTAACTTAGAGTTTTACTTAAAGTTGTAGTTTAGTTAAGTTTTAGTTAAGAGTTTCGAGTTTTAGCTTAGAGTCTTACCTTAGAGTTTTTGTTAGAGTTCTAGTTTAGTTTAGTTTTAGTTAAGAGTTTTACCTTTAGAGTCTTAGCTTAGAGTTTTAGTTAGAGTTCTAGTTTAGTTTAGTTATATTTAAGAATTTAGAGTTTTAGCTTAGAGTCATAGCTTAGAGTTTAGAGTTCTACCTTAGAGTCATAGCTTAGAGTTTGTGTTAGAGTTCTAGTTTAGTTTAGTTATAGTTAAGAGTCTAGAGTTTTTAGCTTAGAGTCTTAGCTAAGAGTTTCTGATAGAGTTCTACTTTAGTTTACTTCTAGTTAAGAGTTTAGAGTTTTAGCTTAGAGTCTTAGATTATAGTTTGTGTTAAAGTTCTAATTTAGTTTAGTAATAGTTAAGAGTTTAGAGTTTTAGCTTAGAGTCTTAGCTTAGAGTTTTTGTTAGAGTTCAAGTTTAGTTTAGTTATAGTTAAGAGTTTAGTGTTTTACCTTAGAGACTTAGCTTAGAGTTTTAGTTTAGTTTAGTTTTAGTTAAGAGTTTAGAGTTTTAGTTCAGAGTCTTATCTTAGAGTTTTTGTTAGAGTTCTAGTTTAGTTTAGTTTTAGTTAAGAGTTTAGAGTTTTTAGCTTAGAGTCTTAGTTTTGAGTTTTTTGTTGAAGTTCTAGTTTAGTTTAGAGTTTTAGCTTGGACTTAGAGTTTTAATTAGAGTTCTAGTTTAGTTTAGTTTTAGTTAAGAGTTTAGAGTTTTAGCTTAGAGTCTTAGCTTAGAGTTTTTGTTAGAGTTCTAGTTTAGTTTAGTTTTAGTTAAGAGTTTAGAGTTTTAGCATGGAGTCTTAGCTTAGAGTTTTTGGTAGAGTTCTAGTTTAGTGTAGTTATAGTTAACATTTTGGAGTTTTACATTAGAGACTTAGCTTAGAGTTTTAGTTTAGTTTAGTTTTACTTAAGAGTTTAGAGTTTTAGCTTAGAGTCTCAGCTTAGAGTTTTTGTTAGAGTTCTATTTTAGTTTAGGTTTAGTTAAGAGTTTAGTGTTTTTAGCTTAGAGTCTTAGTTTAGAGTTTTTGTTGAAGTTCTAGTTTAGTTTAGTTTTAGTTTAGAGTTTTAGCTTAGACTTAGAGTTTTAATTAGAGTTCTAGTTTAGTTTAGTTTTAGTTAAGAGTTTAGAGTTTTTAGCTTAGAGTCTTAGCTTAGTTTTATTTAGAGTTCTAGTTTAGTTTAGTTTTAGTTAAGAGTTTATAGTTTTACCATAGAGTCTTAGATTAGAGTTTTAGTTAGAGTTAAAGTTTAGTTTAGTTACAGTTATGAATTTAGAGTTTTAGCTTAGAGTCATAGCTTAGAGTTTTACTTAAAGTTATAGTTTGGTTAAGTTTTAGTTAAGAGTTTCGAGTTTTAGCTGAGTCTTAGCTTAGAGTTTTTGTTAGAGTTCTAGTTTAGTTTAGTAATAGTTAAGAGTTTAGAGTTTTACCTTAGAGTCGTAGCTTAGAGTTTTTGTTAGAGTTCTAATTTAGTTTAATTATAGTTAAGAGTTTAATGTTTTACCTTTTGAGTTTCAATTAGAGTTCTAGCTTAGTTTACTTATAGTTAAGAGTTTGGTGTTTTACCTTAGAGTCTTAGCTTAGAGTTTTAGTTAGAGTTCTAGTTTAGTTTAGTTTTAGTTAAGAGTTTAGAATTTTAGCTTAGAGTCTTAGCTTAGAGTTTTTGTTAGAGTTGAAGTTTAGTTTAGTAATAGTTAAGAGTTTAGAGTTTTAGCTTAGAGTCTTAGCTTAGAGTTTTTGTTAGAGTTCTAGTTTAGTTTAGATATAGTTAAGCGTTTGGAGTTTTACCTTCGAGACTTAGCTTAGAGTTTTAGTTTAGTTTAGTTTTAGTTAAGAGTTTAGAGTTTTTAGCTTAGAGCCTTAGCTTAGAGTTTTTGTTAGAGTTCTAGTTTAGTTTAGTTTTAGTTAAGAGTTTGGTGTTTTACCTTAGAGTCATAGCTTAGAGTTTTAGTTAGAGTTCTAGTTTAGTTTAGTTTTAGTTAAGAGTTTAGAATTTTAGCTTAGAGTCTTAGCTTAGAGTTTTTGTTAGAGTTCTAGTTTAGTTTAGTTTTAGTTAAGAGTTTAGAGTTTTTAGTTTAGAGTCTTAGCTTAGAGTTTTTGTTGAAGCTCTAGTTTAGTTTAGTTTTAGTTAAGAGTTTATAGTTTTAGCTTAGAGTCTTAACTTTGAGTTTTTGTTAAAGTTTTAGTTTAGTTTAGTTTTAGTTAAGAGTTTAGAGTTTTAGCTTAGAGTCTTAGCTTAGAGTTATAGTCAGAGTTGAAGTTTAGTTTAGTTATAGTTAAGAATTTAGAGTTTTTAGCTTAGAGTCATAGTTTAGAGTTTTTGTTAGAGTTCTAGTTTAGTTTAGTTAAGAGTTTAGAGTTCTATCATAGAGTCATAGCTTAGAGTTTTTGTTGAAGTTGAAGTTTAGTTTAGTCATAGTTTAGAATTTAGAGTTTTTAGCTTAGAGTCTTAGCTTAGAGTTTTACTTAGAGTTCTAGTTTAGTTTAGTTTTAGTTGAGAATTTAGAGTTTTATCTTAGAGTCATAGCTTAGAGTTTTTGTTGAAGTTCTAGTTTAGTTTAGTTAAGAGTGTAGAGTTCTACCTTAGAGTCTTAGCTTAGAGTTTTAATTAGAGTTGAATTTTAGTTTAGTTATAGTTAAGGGTTTAGAGTTTTAGCTTGGAGTCTTAGCTTAGAGTTTTAGTTAGAGTTCTAGCTTAGTTTAGTTTTAGTTAAGAGTTTAGAGTTTTACCTCAAAGTCTTAGCCACATGGGGGGATTTTCCGGCGAGTATGGTTAGGTTAGGTTAGGATAGATACAGTTAGGTTAGGTTAAGTTAGGTTAGGTTAGGTTAGCCTACGTACGCGCGCGTACGTAGGCTAACCTAACCTAACCTAACTTAACCTAACCTAACTTGATCTATCCTAACCTAACCTAACCATACTCGCCGGAAAATCCCCCTATATGGCTAAGACTTTGAGGTAAAACTCTAAACTCTTAACTAAAACTAAACTAAGCTATTACTCTAACTAAAACTCTAAGCTAAGACTCCATGCTAAAACTCTAAACCCTTAACTATAACTAAACTAAACTTCAACTCTAAGTAAAACTCTAAGCTAAGACTCTAAGGTAGAACTCTACACTCTTAACTAAACTAAACTAGAACTTCAACAAAAACTCTAAGCTATGACTCTAAGATAAAACTCTAAACTCTTAACTAAAACTAAACTAAACTAGAACTCTAAGTAAAACTCTAAGCTAAGACTCTAAGCTAAAAACTCTAAATTCTAAACTATGACTAAAGTAAACTTCAACTTCAACAAAAACTCTAAGCTATGACTCTATGATAAAAATCTAAACTCTTAACTAAACTAAACTAGAACTCTAACAAAAACTCTAAACTATGACTCTAAGCTAAAAACTCTGAATTCTTAACTATAACTAAACTAAACTTCAACTCTGACTATAACTCTAAGCTAAGACTCTAAGCTAAAACTCTAAACTCTTAACTAAAACTAAACTAAACTAAAACTCTAACAAAAACTCTAAGTTAAGACTCTAAGCTAAAAACTCTAAACTCTTAACTAAAACTAAACTAACTAGAGCTTCAACAAAAACTCTAAGCTAAGACTCTAAGATAAAACTCTAAACTCTTAACTAAAACTAAACTAAACTAGAACTCTAACAAAAACTCTAAGCTAAGACTCTAAGCTAAAATTCTAAACTCTTAACTAAAACTTAACTAAACTAGAACTCTAACTAAAACTCTAAGCTATGACTCTAAGGTAAAACACCAAACTCTTAACTAAAACTAAACTAAACTAGAACTCTAACAAAAACTCCAAGCTAAGGCTCTAAGCTAAAAACTCTAAACTCTTAACTAAAACTAAACTAAACTAAAACTCTAAGCTAAGTCTCGAAGGTAAAACTCCAAACGCTTAACTATATCTAAACTAAACTAGAACTCTAACAAAAACTCTAAGCTAAGACTCTAAGCTAAAACTCTAAACTCTTAACTATTACTAAACTAAACTTCAACTCTAACTATAACTCTAAGCTAAGACTCTAAGCTAAAACTCTAAACTATTAACGAAAACTAAACTAAACTAGAACTTCAACAAAAACTTTAAGTTAAGACTCTAAGCTAAAAACTCTAAACTCTTAACTAAAAACTAAAATAAACTAGAACTCTAACAAAAACTCTAAGCTAAGACTCTAAGCTAAAATTCTAAACTCTTAACTAAAACTAAACTAGAACTCTAACTAAAACTCTAAGCTAAGACTCTAAGGTAAAACACCAAACTCTTAACTATAAGTAAACTAAGCTAGAACTCTAATTGAAACTCAAAAGGTAAAACATTAAACTCTTAACTATAATTAAACTAAATTAGAACTCTAACAAAAACTCTAAGCTACGACTCTAAGGTAAAACTCTAAACTCTTAACTATTACTAAACTAAACTAGAACTCTAACAAAAACTTTAAGCTAAGACTCAGCTAAAACTCGAAACTCTTAACTAAAACTTAACCAAACTATAACTTTAAGTAAAACTCTAAGCTATGACTCTAAGCTAAAACTCTAAATTCATAACTGTAACTAAACTAAACTTTAACTCTAACTAAAACTCTAAGCTAAGACTCTATGGTACAACTATAAACTCTTAACTAAAACTAAACTAAACTAGAACTCTAAATAAAACTAATCTAAGACTCTAAGCTAAAAACTCTAAATTCTTAACTAAAACTAAACTAAACTAGAACTCTAATTAAAACTCTAAGTCTAAGCTAAAACTCTAAACTAAAACTAAACTAAACTAGAACTTCAACAAAAACTCTAAACTAAGACTCTAAGCTAAAAACACTAAACTCTTAACTAAAACTAAACTAAACTAGAACTCTAACAAAAACTCTAAGCTAAGACTCTAAGCTAAAACTCTAAACCCTTAAGTAAAACTAAACTAAACTAAAACTCTAAGCTAAGTCTCTAATGTAAAACTCCAAACTGTTAACTATAACTACACTAAACTAGAACTCTACCAAAAACTCTAAGCTAAGACTCTATGCTAAAACTCTAAACTCTTAACTAAAACTAAACTAAACTAGAACTCTAACAAAAACTCTAAGCTAAGACTCTAAGCTAAAACTCTAAACTCTTAACTAAAACTAAACTAAACTAGAACTCTAATTAAAACTCTAAGTCCAAGCTAAAACTCTAAACTAAACTAGAACTTCAACAAAAAACTCAAAACTAAGACTCTAAGCTAAAAACTCTAAACTCTTAACTGAAACTAAACTAAACTAGAACTCTAACAAAAACTCTAAGATAAGACTCTGAACTAAAACTCTAAACTCTTAACTAAAACTAAACTAAACTAAAACTCTAAGCTAAGTCTCTAAGGTAAAACACTAAACTCTTAAGTATAACTAAACTAAACTTGAACTCTAACAAAAACTCTAAGCTAAGACTCTAAACTCTAAACTATTACTAAACTAAATTAGAACTCTAACACAAACTATAATCTAAGACTCTAAGCTAAAACTCTAAACTCTTAACTAGAAGTAAACTAAAGTAGAACTCTATCAGAAACTCTTAGCTAAGACTCTAAGCTAAAAACTCTAGACTCTTAACTATAACTAAACTAAACTAGAACTCTAACACAAACTCTAAGCTATGACTCTAAGGTAGAACTCTAAACTCTAAGCTATGACTCTAAGCTAAAACTCTAAATTCTTAACTATAACTAAACTAAACTAGAACTCTAACTAAAACTCTAAGCTAAGACTCTAAAGGTAAAACTCTTAACTGAAACTAAACTAAACTAGAACTCTAACAAAAACTCTAAGGTAAGACTCTAAGCTAAAACTCGAAACTCTTAACTAAAACTTAACTAAACTACAACTTTAAGTAGAACTCTAAGCTAAGACTCTATGCTAAAACTCTAAATTCTTATCTGTAACTAAACTAAACTTCAACTCTAACTAAAACTCTAAGCTAAGACTCTATGGTAAAACTCTAAACTCTTAACTAAAACTAAACTAAAGTAGAACTTTAACTAAAACTCTAGGCTAAGACTCTAAGCTAAAAACTCTAAACTCATAATTAAAACTAAACTAAACTAGAACTCTAACAAAAACTCTAAGCTAAGATTCAAAGCTAAAAAACTCTAAACTCTTAACTAAAACTAAACTAAACTAAAACTCTAAGCTAAGTCTCTAAGGTAAAACTTCAAACTCTTACCTATAACTAAACTAAACTAGAACTATAACAAAACTCTAAGCTAAGACTCTAAGCTAAAACTCTAAACTCTTAAATATAACTAAACTAAACTTCAACTTTAACAAAAACTCTAAGCTAAGACTCTAAGCTAAAACTCTAAACTCTTAACTAAAACTAAACTAAACTAGAACTTCAACAAAAACTCTAAGCTAAGACTCTAAGCTAAAAACTCTAAACTCTTAACTAAAACTAAACTAAACTAGAACTCTAACAAAAACTCTAAGCTAAGACTAAGCTAAAATTCTAAACTCTTAACTAAAACTAAACTAAACTAGAACTCTAACTAAAAATCTATGCTATGACTCTAAGGTAAAACTCCAAACTCTTAACTATATCTAAACTAAACTAGAACTCTAACAAAAACTCTAAGCTAAGACTCTAAGCTAAAACTTTAAACTCTTAACTATAACTAAACTAAACTTCAACTTTAACAAAAACTCTAAGCTATGACTCTAAGCTAAAACTCTAAACTATTAACTAAAACTAAACTAAACTAGAACTTCAACAAAAACTCTAAGCTAAGACTCTAAGCTAAAACTCTAAACTCTTAACTAAAACTAAAATAAACTAGAACTCTAACAAAAACTCTAAGCTAAGACTCTAAGCTAAAATTCTAAACTCTTAACTAAAACTAAACTAAACTAGAACTCTAACAAAAACTCTAAGTTAAGACTCTAAGGTAAAACATCAAACTCTTAACTAAAACTAAACTAAACTAGAACACTAACTGAAACTCAAAGGTAAAACTCCAAACTCTTAACTATATCTAAGCTAAACTAGAACTCTAACAAAAAAAACTATAAGCTAAGACTCTAAGCTAAAACTCGAAATTCTTAACTAAAACTTAACCAAACTAAAACTTTAAGTAAAACTCTAAGAAACTCTTAACTAAAACTAAACTAAACTAGAACTCTAACAAAAACTCTAAGGCAAGACTCTAAGCTAAAACTCGAAACTCATAACTAAAACTTAACTAAACTACAACTTTAAGTAAAACTCTAAGCTAAGACTCTAAGCTAAAACTCTAAATTCTTAACTGTAACTAAACTAAACTTCATCTCTAACTAAAACTCTAAGCTAAGACTCTATGGTAAAACTCTAAACTCTTAACTAAAACTAAACTAAAGTAGAACTCTAACTAAAACTCTAAGCTAAGACTCTAAGCTAAAAACTCTAAACTCATAATTAAAACTAAACTAAACTAGAACTCTAACAGAAACTCTAAGCTAAGAGTCTAAGCTAAAAAACTCTAAACTCTTAACTAAAACTAAACTAAACTAAAACTCTAAGCTAAGTCTCTATGGTAAAACTTCAAACTCTTACCTATAACTAAACTAAACTAGAACTATAACAAAAACTCTAAGCTATGAATCTAAGCTAAAACTCTAAACTCTTAACTAAAACTAAACTAAACTAAAACTTCAACAAAAACTCTAAGCTAAGACTCTAAGCTAAAAACTCTAAACTCTTAACTAAAACTTGTAAAATTGGTTTAGAAGGGGAATTACATAAAGAACTTGATCTGAAAATGTCTTTCGAAAACTATTGCTTGATGTTGCGGTATTCAAAATTCGTAAAGTAAAGTTGTGGTGAAAGGGGTGAGTACTTCAAATTGTAAAATTGGTTTAGAAGGGGCATTAAGAAAGGAACTTGTTCTGAAATGCCTTTTGAAAAGTATTGCTTGGTGTTGAGGTAACCAAAAAGCTGTAAAGTAAAGTTGTGGGTTAAAAGGATGGATGCTTCAACTCGTAAAATGGGTTTAGGAAGGACATTAAGAAAAGAACTTGTTGTGAAATGTCTTTTGAAAAGTATTTCTCGGTGTTGATGTATCCAAAAAGCTGTAAAGTAAAGTTGTGGGTGAAAAGGATGGGTACTTCAAGTTGTAAAATGGGTTTAGAAGGGACATTAAGAAAGGAAATTGCTCTGAAATGCCTTTTGAAAGGTATTTCTTGGTGTTGAGATATCCAAAAAGCTGTAAAGTATAGTTGTGGGTGAAAAAGATGGATGCTTCAACTTGTAAAATGGGTTTAGAAGGGACATTAAGAAAGGAACTTGCTCTGAAAAGATCTTGAAAAGTATTTCTCGGTGTTGATGTATCCAAAAAGCTGTAAAGTAAAGTTGTGGGTGAAAAGGATGGGTACTTCAAGTTGGAAAATAGGTTTAGAAGGGACATTAAGAAAAAAAAAAGTTGCTCTGATATACCTTTTGAAAAGTATTGCTTGGTGTTGAGGTAACCAAAAAGCTGTAAAGTATAGTTGTGAGTGAAAAAGATAAGTATTTCAAGTTGGAAAATGGGTTTAGGAGGGACATTAAGAAAAGAACTTGTTCTGAAATGTCTTTTGAAAGGTATTTCTTGGTGTTGAGGTATCCAAAAAGCTGTAATGTGAAGTTGTGGGTGAAAAGGATGGATGCTTCAACTTGTAAAATGGGTTTAGAAGGGACATTAAGAAAAAAATTTGCTCTGAAATGCCCCTTTGAAAAGTATTTCTTGGTGTTGAGGTATCCAAAAAGCTGTAATGTAAAGTTGTGGGTGAAAAGGATGGATGCTTCAACTTGTAAAATGGGTTTAGGATGGACATTAAGAAAGGAACTTGCTCTGAAAAGATATAGTAAAGCCTTAAAAAAAGTATTCAAAAATGGGGGCTCAGGGGCCTTTGGGGCGCCGGGGGCCTTTGGGGCGCCGGGGGCCCTTTGGGGGGCCCGGGGGACCCTTTGGGAGCCCGGGGAACCTTTGGGGACCGGGGGGTTCCTTCGGGATTGGGGTATGGGGATCGGAGCCCTTTGGGTCGGGGTAGGGCGATCGGGGCCCTTTGGGGTTGGGGTAGAGGACCTCACGACACTGTTCAAATAGAACTTGTTTACTATAACGACCACACTCAAAACCTCTTCTAAAACCTTTTCTAAAATCATCTTTTAAAATGTCTCTAACTGTTTCGCCGAAATAATTCCCTAAAATGTCTAAAACAGTTTCACCCAAATAATCCCTAAACGTAATCTCAGAGTGTTCCTTTTGTTTTTGGCATCTCTGTGCTTTCACATTTCAAATTTCTAGGAAACGCTTTTCCCGCGTTAATCTCTTCATCTCATAAATGTTCCTAGCTACACTATTAAGGTTTCGTTAGAATATCAATTTATCTCTCCGACTTAAAGCTTAGTGAAGCCGTATTTAAAAATAGAATTTCTATCTCTTTAGACTCCCACATAATTCCAAGATAACAAGTGATGTCATTTCTAATTCCTGACACTAAAGATCAATGAAGCCCTATTTAAAATAGAATATTAATTTTTCTCTCTGACCTAAAGAACGTTTATCCCTCAGACCTAAGATTAAAGAAGCCATAATATTTCTTAATTCCCCTTTCGTGAATCAATAATTCTCCTAGCGATTATGTAAATCAAGTTCTCAGGTTAGGTTAGCCTAAAGATCAAAGAAACCATAATGTTTCTTAATTCCCCTTTCGTGAATCAATAATTCCCCCGCAGATTATGTAAATCAATTTCTCAGGTTAGGTTAGCCTAAAGATCAAAGAAGCCATGTTTGTTTCTTAATTCCCCTTTCGTGAATCAATACATTCCCCTCGATTATGTAAATCAATTTCTCAGGTTAGGTTAGCCTAAAGATCAAAGAAGCCATGTTTGTTTCTGAATTCTCCTTTCGTGAACCAATAATTCCCCCGCCGATTATGTAAATCAATTTCTCAGGTTAGGTTAGCCAAACATCAATGAAGCCATGTTTGTTTCTTAATTCCCCTTTCGTGAACCAATAATTCCCCGCCGATTATGTAAATCAATTTCTCAGGTTAGGTTAGCCAAACATCAATGAAGCCGTTTGTTTCTTAATTCCCCTTTCATGAATCAATACATTCTCCCCCACCGATTATGTAAATCAAGTTCTCGGGTTAGGTTCGCCTAAAGATCAAAGAAGCCATGTTTGTTTCTTAATTCCCCTTTCGTGAATCAATACATTCTCCCCCACCGATTATGTAAATCAAGTTCTCGGGTTAGGTTCACCTAGAGATCAAAGAAGCCATGTTTGTTTCTTAATTCCCCTTTCGTGAATCAATAATTCCCCCGTCGATTATGTAAATCAATTTCTCAGGTTAGGTTCGCCTAAAGATCAAAGAAGCCATGTTTGTTTCTGAATTCTCCTTTCGTGAATCAATAATTCCCCCGCTGATTATGTAAATCAATTTCTCAGGTTATGTTAGCCTAAAGATCAAAGAAGCCATGTTTGTTTCTTAATTCCCCTTTCGTAAATCAATACATTCTCCCCCATCGATTACGCAATCAAGTTCTCGGAAATTCACTTCCCCCTCGAGTCCTAGATCAATAACATTGTTCCCGTTAGAATTCAATGCTCATGTGCAACCTTCGCCCCCGAGTTATTACACCTAGACGAACAACAAACAAATCGACCTTGAAAAAAGAGGTCATTGACACACTTTGATTACGCAATCAATTTCTCAGAAATCCATCTCCCCTACGGACTCTATGCACATATTTGGTGTTAAAAAGAGTTGTAGGTGGCAGCATGGGTGCCCGTCACGAGTCAATAAGGCCTTACTACTATAATTCCAAAAAAGATGTTTTAAATAGATACACAGTTGCTGGTTTAAAGAGATTATTTATATATATATATATATATATATATATATATATATATATATAGATATATATATATATATTATATATATATATATATATATATATATATATATATATATATATATATATATATATATATAATATATATATATATATATATATATATCATATATATATATATAGTATATATATATATATATATATATATATATATATATATATATATATATATATTCGTTACTCTTTTGTTTAATCCCAAGAATTCCAAACAAGCAATAACAATTAAGTTGGGAAAGTTTGGAATGAATTCAGTTCCTCCTTCCTGCAAATGCACCAAAGAATCATGTGCTCTATAGGATTTGTTTTCTTCTGGAACTCGTCGTGAGTCTCACTGTTACTTCTCTTATAACCACATATTTCGTGTGCGATTCGATTTATTCGTTGTGATTAATGACATCTAGCCAAAGATCTCGCTTCCGCTTTATTCTAGTTCATCATTGCCTCCGACCTTTTTCAGTTCAATTAAGAAATTAAGTCGTAAATATAATGCCTCCTACCTGCTTCCTCCTACCTTATCCTTTAAAGACGCCAAAATAAAACATTCTTTATTTAATTGTAATTTTCTACAAAATAGTTTGTCATCTTGTGTAATTTTGCATATGTCAGGGATCCAAAACCATACTACGAACACTCCTGGGTTGTAAACGATATAATTTATGTTCTTGAAATGTTCTCGTAAATATGACTTCACTCATTTAAGTTTTTCTAAAATTAGCGCTCTAAACGAATTTTATAAAAATCGTGACCTGCTTAAATCTTTTTTTGAGCCAGAACATGCCAGTTGTATAAGAGGTAAAGGTACTGAACAAAAAACGGGACGAACATCGTATAAAGTGACCAGAACACGATCAAAATGATACACAACCAAAATGATATACAATATTGTTGGCACATGCAAAATTATACAAATGAGATATATTGGTGCGGTAAGGTACGGGTGTCACAGCTTATTGGTGCAAAAATGGTTCTACACCACTTACTGGAGGGAAAAGCCCCCGGTAGTGCCAAATATTATAATGGGATGCCCGTGCCTACCATACCGGTTCTGTAAATATTGGGTTTTTTAGTACCCAATTTAAAGTATACCCTGCCCCCAGGGTATGATAACGTGATCGAGCGGTCAAATGGTCACTTTAAGGTCAAGGGCGTACCCAACCTGGGTCACCACTAAAATTTTTAACTATCTCCTTGGAAGTAACGAACCCCCCTTTCAGTATAATAATGACAGTATCTCGTAACTCTGTTCCTACCCTGTCTGGGTTCCTGGAAAATTAGTATACAGTTGTAGAAAATATCTTACTTGTAATCTTCCAAAGGCCCCATATAACAAAAAGAATAGGCTTCTTAAAACGGGGTCCAAATGTAGACTAACAGAAAAATTCGTTCTGTACAGCAACTTTTCATAGGGGTGGACCTTCGCTTGTACAGAAACTGTTCATAGGGGTGGACCTTCGCTTGGCCTAGCCAATCCTCTAAAATCCCCATTCAAAATCCATTCTACTTTTTCTTAACTTTACCTTTCAATGGCTCAGACCAGGAAGTCCAAAATAGAATTTAGCTCAAAGCTTACTTATTGCAAAAGAATCTAACTTAGCAACCAGAATTCAACTTAGGATTAAAAATTATCTTATAAGGAAATATAATTACAGAAAAGAAAATGGGTCATTTATCTGAAAACAAAAGAAACAGGGGTGGAACCCCAACACCTCCCCCCGTAAGATAAATCACCACCCACGCGCCATGCTGGTCCCGCATCTCCCCTGCATTTGGCTTAGCCTCTGAGGGGTTAGTTCGTCTTGTTTTTTCACATATTATTTCTTCCTTGTTTTATTCGTACCCCCTCATTTTACCGCGTATACATCTTTCCGATTATATAATCTCTTAATCAATTAGTTAATCTTGGCAAGTTTAACCATTGGCACACGCAAAAATTATGATACGCAATCGCTATTGTGAATTATCAGCTCCTTGTAATGAGATTCAACAATTTTTCAAATAACCGGAATATCTAGACTTCATTAGGGAATAACGACTTCTTTCACAACAAGCAAATTTACGCTAGTGAAAAACGAATTAACAGGGGTTGGACGAGAAAGCAAACTGAAAAAAACCTTGCGAATATTCCACTATTGAAGTAGCTGGACTAAACCCAAACAGGGGAACTACTATGTAAAACAAATCAGGTATCCTCCCTGGATACTCGTACTCCAAAATTAATCTCTTCCTGGGCAGATTACTCAATAGGACAGGTGCCTCCCAACTTCCTTGTCCAATGTGCGAACAAACTGACAAATCCTCCTACTTTGCCGTCTTCAATAAACTTATAACCTTCTTCACTGAAGATTATATCTAAGTCCGCCAACTCACTCAAATAATAACCCAACTTTCAACGTTTTCTTATCTGCCCTTAAACCCTGTAATACTTTTTAATACGGAGATTCCCCCACTGTAAACTCAAACTCAATTAATTTCACGTTATTCTTTTTTATTTTTGTCTAACAAGGCACAGCCCATTATAGACCTTCATAATTCTAATATTTGATTCCGTATTTTTTTCTCTTTATATGTAATCACAATAGGCAACTCTGTAGGCTCAATTAACTTGTCTCTTCGAAAACGCGGAATTCTTTTACTATCAGTGCTGTTGATAGCTCCTTTTCTTGCTGCCACCAGTATTGGTGTGTTAAAGTACGGGTGTCACCATTTATTGGTGCAAAAATGGTGCTACACCACTTACTGGAGGTAAAAGTCCCCGGCGACACCAAATATTATAATGGGATGCCTGCGTCTACCACACCGGTTCTGTAAATATCGGGTTTGTTAGTACCCAAATTACAGTATACCCTGCCCCCAGGGTATGATAACGTGATCGAGCGGTCAAATGGACAATTTAAGGCCAAGAGTGTACCCGACCCGGGTCACCACTAAGAACCTCTAACTATCTCCATGGAGGTAACGAACCCCCCTGTCAATATAATAATGACAGTATCTCGTAACTCTGTTCCTACCCTGTCTGGGTTCCTGGAAAATTAGTATACAGTTGTAGAAAATATCTGACTTGTAATCTTCCAAAGGTGACATATAACAAAAAGAATAGGCTTCCCAAACGGGGTCTAAATGTAGACTAACTTAAAAATTCGTTTTGTACAGTAACTTTTCATAGGGGTGGACCTTCGCTTGGCCTAGCCAATCCTCTCAAATCCCCATTCAAAATCCATTCTACTTTTTCTTAACTTTACCTTCCAATGGCTCAGACAAGGAAGTCCAAAATATAATTTAGCTCAAAGCTTACTTATTGCGAAAGAATCTAACTTAGCAACCAGAATTCAACTTAGGATTAAAAATTATTCTATAGGCAAATATAAGTACAGAAAAGAAAATGGATCATGTATCTAAAAATAAAAGAAACAGAAGTGGAACCCCAAAACCTCTCCCCGTAAGATAAATGACAACCCACGCGCCACGCTGGTCCACCCTTACAAATATAACACTTAACTTCAAAATCACCCTTCTTTTGTACATCTCCACTGCAGCTAACCGTTGGCCTATGGCTCCGCGACTATGCCATACCCTTGGCTTTGTTCCATTGCCATTCCATATTTCTGTCTAACCAATCAAAGCTATTGTCTGTACAGCTCTACTCATCAAGCTTTGGATTTAAAAGAAGGAAGAATCCACGAGATTTGTAGGACTTAATCTTGCACAACAAAATAATAATTTCTCACTCTCACGAAATTTACATTTGAGAGGAGAAGAGAATGACTTTCTGGCACATTCGATGATGCCAGCCATCATGAAAAATTGGCTGCCCTAGCCTCTTAATATTCATCTCTGTAAACAACTCCACATCTCAATTAAACTGTAAATTGCCCCTTGGCATAATTTTGAATAATCTAAGGCCGAAAATTCAAAGGCCTGTGAAAACGATAAGAGTATAGGAAAATCAGCTAAAAGTTTGAGCGAATCACTGATCAGTTCACTCTGGTTCCCCTCCCCTGGGATAATCAAATGAAGAATATGCGTTGATGCTAATTGGGCTTTGTTCCATTGCCATTCCGTATTTCTGTCCAACCAATCAAAGCTATTGTCTGTACAGCTCTATTCATCAAGCTTGGGATTTCAAAGAAGGAAGAATCCACGAATTTTGTAAAACTTAGTCTTGCACAGCAAAATGAAAAATTTTCCGCGCTCATCAAATTTACATTTGAGAGGAGCAGAGAATGAGTTTCTGGCACATTCGATGATGCCAGCCATCATGAAAAATTGGCTGCACTAGCTTCTTAATTTCCATCTGTGGAAACAATTCCACATCTCAATCAAACTGTAAATTGCCCCGTGGCATAATTTCAAATAATCTAAGGCCGAAAATGCAAAGGCCTGTGAAAACGATAAGAGTATAGGGAAATCAGCTAAAAGTTTAAGCAAATCACTAATCAGTTCACTCTGGTTTCCCTTCCCTGGGATAATCAAATGAAGAATATGCGTTGATGCTAATTGAAGATGAAATTTGGATACATCTCCCACTGAATACAATTTTCCGTAAATAATTGTCGGTTCCCATGAAGAGTAAAAACTAATAATAGGGTTACTGTACAAAGGTTTGGGTGAAATGTGAAGTGACTGGGAGCTAGTATCCAAGAAGGACTCTAGATCAGAGAGGCAAAACCTCAGTAAAGGGATCACAGCTTGTCCGCCTGTTGTGCATTGAGAAAAAGGGCTATCTTTCACGACTTCCCGCAGGGGATCTTCCCCAAGGGATTCCTCCCCCTTATATAGCATCGAAATCTCTTTTGAGTTGGTAATACTAATCTCAGATTACTTCCCAAGTTTTTCCAATCCAACCTGACATTCGATATCTCCCAACTTTTCCCCAGCTCGTTGTAGGTCACTCAACTCTATAAGGCATCGTTTATTTGGACTCCAGTGTCCACCATGTTTGACTGCATTACTTCATTGTAGCTCCGTTTAATATCTCTTTTCTACCTCTTAATTTTCTTTACTTTTACCACCGAAACAAATAGTTCGTTATCAAATGGTAATTGAATTCCGACATTTGGTTTTTCATATTGTACTAAAATTTCTCCAACTTTACGAGGAAAAGCGCGTACAATAAATTTCGTCTCCTTTTTCTCTGGTACAATCAGTTTTTCATTTTGGCAAACATTTTTCGGCACCTCACACTCGTTAGAAGTGTTCTCAAGTTTTCCATTTTCTGGAAATTTATCCGAAAAACCATTTTCGCGCGTCTTATTTTCACTATTATGTTGTCTTTTTACTTCCGCATCCCACTTTTGAGGATTATCAACATTTCGAACACGAGTATCAAGCATTTCATTTTTCCGACAGGGCGGCACAGCCTCCCAATATGTTTTATGGGCCGGTCCACCTCCCCCCGTAGTCAATGAAGTTTTATATTTTCTGTCTTAGCTTTTAATGTCCGGTAATTTTCAGTTTCTCGCGATTGATTCTTAGACAAATTTTTATGGGTATCTAACAGCCTAGAAGTTAGTTGTGATAAAATCTCACTTTCTGGAACTCCCCAGCGGACTTCTATTAGGCCTATGATGGTTCTTTTAGACTCTTGGTGATATCTGCCTTCTTCCCTTCTGGCTATTTTATCATTCTCCTTTTTTCGTTCTCTGGCTATTCTATCAGCCTCTTCCTTTTGTTTTCTGGCTATTCTATCAGCCTCTCCAATCGTTCTCTTGCTATTCTCTCTTCATTCACGAAATTTAATATTTGTTGTGTCGTACCTATTTGAGTACTTTTTCGCGAGCCCCTGCTGGAATTTGAGCTTCTGCTATTCCTGCTATTCAGACTACTTTGATTTCTTCTGTCATTACATCTTCCTAATTTATTTTCTGAGTTCATTCGTTCTATATCTGTATTATCTCTAACTCGCAACTTCCCTTCATTTGGCATAGCCTCTGAGGGGTGAGTTCGTCTTGTTTTTTCACATATTAGTTTTTCCTTTTTTTTCGTACCCCCTCATTTTACCACGTATACTTCTTTGCGATTATATTTTCTCTTAATCAATTAGTTAATCTTGGCAAGTTTAACAATTGGCACACGCAAAAATTGCGATACGCAATCGCTATTGTGAATTATCAGCTCCGTGTAATGAGATTAAACAATTTTTCAAATAACCGGAATATCTAGACTTCATTAGGGAATAACGACTTTTTTCACAACAAGCAATTTTACGCGAGTGAAAAACGAATTAACAGGGGTTGAAAGAGAAAGAAAACTGAAAAAGCCGTTCGAATATTCCACTAGTGAATTAGCTAGACTAAACTCAAATAAGGGAACTACCCTGTAAAACAAATCACGTATGCTCCCTGGATACTCGTACTCCAAAATTAATCTCCTCCTAGGAAGATTACTCAATAGCACAGGAGCCTCCCACCTTCCTTGTCCATTGTGTGCACAAACTGGCAAATCCTTCTAACTTGCCGTCTTCAATAAACTTATAACCTTCGTCACTGAAGATTATATCTAAGTCCGCCAATTCACTCAAATAATAACCCAAATTTCAGCGTTTTCTTATCTGTCATTAAAACCTGTAATACTTTTCAATGCGCAGAATCCCCCACTGTAAACTCAAACTCAATTAATTTCACGTTATTATTTTTTATTTTGTCTAACAAGGCACAGCCCATTATAGACCTTCATAATTCCATCAATTGATTTAGTATTTTTTTCGTCTATATATGTAATCACAATAGGCTGTTCTGTAGGCTAAATTAACCTGTCTCTTCAAAAACGCGGAATTCTTTTGCTATCAGTGCTGTTGATAGCTCCTTTTCTTGCTGCCACCAGTATTGGTGTGTTAAGGTACGGGTGTCACCACTTATTTGTGCAAAAATGGTACTACACAACTAACTGGAGGGAAAAACCCCCGGCGCAACGAAATATTATAATGGGATGCCCACACCTATCACACCGGTTCTGTAAATATCGGGTTTGTTAGTACCCAATTTACAGTATACCCGGCCGCCAGGGTGTGATAACGTGATCGAGCGGTCAAATGGCCACTTTAAAGCCAAGGGTGTAACCGACTTGAGTCACCACTAAAGATCTCGAACTATCTCCTTGGAGGTAACGAACCCCCTGTCGATACAATAATGACAGTATCTCGTAACTCTGTTCCTACCCTGTCTGAATTCCTAAAAAATTAGTCTACAGTTGTAGAAAATATCTTACTTGTAATCTTCCAAAGGTCACATAAAACAAAAAGAATAGGCTTCCCCCAACGGGGTCTAAATTTAGACTAACTGAAAAATTTGTTCTGAACAGAAACTTTTCATAGGAGTGGACCTTCGCTTGGCCTAACCAATCCTCTCATATCCCCATACAATATCCATTCTACTTTTTCTTAACTTTACCTTTCAATGGCTCAGACGAGGAAGTCCAAAATGGAATTTACTTCAAAGCTTACTTATTGCGAAAGAATCTAACTTAGCAACCAGAATTCAACTTAGGATTAAAAATTATCTTATAGGCAAATATAATTACAGAAAAGAAAATGGGTCATTTAACTGAAAAGAAAAGAAACAGGGGTGGAACCCAAAGACCTCCTCCCGTAAGATAAATAACCACCCACGCGCCACGCTGGTCCACCCATACAAATATAACACTTAACTTCAAAATCACCAAACTTGTCAATCTTCTGTTCTTCCTTTTTTTTACATCTCCACTGCAGCTAACTGTTGGCCTATGGCTTCGTAACTATAACATTCCCTTGGCTTTGTTCCATTGCCATTCCGTATTTCTGTCCAACCAATCAAAGCTATTGTCTGTACAGCTCTATTCGTCAAGCTTCGGATCTCAAAGAAGGAAGAATCCACGAGATTTGTAAAACTTAATCTTGCACAGCAAAATAAAAAATTTTCTCGCACTCACAAAATTTACATTTGAGAGGAGCAGAGAATGAGTCTCTGGCACATTCGATTACGCCAGCCATCATGAAAAATTGGCTGCACTAGCCTCTTAATTTCTATCTGTGGAAACAACTCCCATCTCAATCAAACTGTAAATTGCCCCTTGGCATAATTCAAATAATCTAAGGCAGAAAATTCAAAGGCCTGTAAAAACGACAAGAGTATAAGGAAATCAGCTAAAAGTTTGAGCGAATCACTTATCAGTTCACTCTGGTTTGCCTCCCCTTGCATAATCAAAGGAAGAATATGCGTTGATGCTAATTGAAGATGTAACTTGGATACATCTCCCACTGAATACAATTTGCCGTAAATAATTGTCTGTTCCCATGAAGAGTAAAAACTATTAATATGGTTACTGGACAAAGATTTGGGTGAAAAGGGAAGTGACTGGGAGCGAGTATCCCCCAAGGACTCTAGATCAGAGGGGTAAAACCTCGGTAAAGGGATCACAACTTTTCCGCCAGTTGTGCATTGAGGAAAAGGGCTATCTTTCGCGACTTCCCGCAGGGGATCTTCCCAAAGGGATTCCTCCTCCATATAAAGGATTGAAATCTCTTTTAGTTGATAATACTAATCTCAGATTCTTTCCCAAGCTTTTCCAATCCAACCCAACATTCGATATCTTCTAACTGTACCGTGTATAATATATACTTAAAATATGAAAAATTTATTTCGTTCTAAATACACTTCCGATGTAAATCAATCTCCCCTAATTGAGTTTAAAATTCCGTTTCAAAACACTTCCGATGTAAATCAATCTCCCCTAATTGAGTTTAAAATTCCGTTTCAAACTCTCATTTATTTATCAGCCAAATATCCCTTTCAAAAGTTCAAAGCAAGAGATGATTAATTCAAGAACACTCCATGGTACCTTGTAAAACTTTTGTTTGACAAAACAAAAGGGTCTTGAACATTCCAGACTCTATTGACAGATTTCAAAGCAGGAAAACTACGGGCTTTTTACAAGTACAATGCTAATGAGATGGATTTGAATTTGGCAGAAGTATTTGACGAACATAGTGGGACATTGTCTAAAACTTAGTTTGAAATTTTATTAGGAATGTGGGCATTTAGTGATTGAAATATTGCGAAAAAACTATTGGGTAGTTTGGCAGCATAATGGTCTGATTTTGTCAGCATAAGAGTAAAGTGGCGAGTCCTCCGAAAGGAGCTGGGCCAATTGGGAAATAGTGATTATTGCTCAGAATCAGAACTTATGTTATAAGGGAGTGAAAAAGTATTTTTCGGGGATTATGCATTATTATTAAGAAGTATTCTGACTATGATTATTCTGGTTGCGAGATCTATCTGTTCACAATATTGAAGTACGTTGCTGTACAACTAAGTATGTAAGTCTAATAAATCTATTACCTTTCTATTTGTGTTATTTTGTTTATATGTCTGTATCTAGTACCGCAGGGTAGATAACTAGTTCGATTGTTCTCCAATAGAAACGCTCCTAAGGAATCTGATAATTTTACGAAGAATGGTTACACCCCTGGATTGATGGCTCCCCGGCCTAATTAATCACCTCACAAGGAAATTCAAATTTGTTATTCAATCTATTTTATTTCCCCCCACTACTTTAAATCCCCCCATTAGAATTGGCGCGGTCATAACTCCAGGAACCTGCATTATATTGTTACGTACTTTATTTTCTCGCGTTCTGCGAGTGGCGATATCCTTAACGCCACAGATAGTGATAGTGAGTGATAAATTTCCCTTGCCAAGAATAGATGAAACCTTCGACTCTATTTCAAGCAAAAACAAAATTTTTACTTCTTTGGATCTTACCCAAGGCTACCACCAAGGGAAAATAGCTAAAAAAGATGTCTATAAAACTGCGTTTTCTACAGCCGAGTGTGGTTCCTACGAATACTTAAGAATACCTTTTGGACTTAAGACAAGTTCAAGCACGCTGTGTAGACCTTTATTGCATTTATTAAGAGGATTAAAGAATATTATTCATTTTGTTGATGATGTAATATGTGTAGGGGAAAACGCTGAACAACACTTAGCTACACTAGCTAAAGTGTTCAAGAAATTCAGACAGGGCAATTTAAAAAGCCGGCCTGAAAAAGTAAATTTATTTCAACCTAAAATTAAATTTTTAGGAGTAGTAGTGACACAAGGAGAGATATCCCCAGACCCAGACAAAATAAAATGTGTTGAAAACCTCAAACCCCCTAGAACTATTAAAGAATTAAGAGGAATTTTAGGCCTTACTGGCTATTTTAGAAAATTTGTGCGCAATTACGCCCAAATTGCGAAACCCCTTCACGGAATTAACTAAAGGGAACTCCCAAAATATTGCCTGGTCCCAGGAAGCCCAAACTTCCTTAGACCGTCTCAAAAAGGGACTCACTTCGGAACCCACATTATCGTTGCCTGATTTCGAGAACGGACAGTTTTTAGTTACAACTAATGCCAGTTCAAAGGGCATCGGCACTATCCTTTCGCAATTAATCCCGGCAGAAAACCTTAATCCTCTAGAGGGTACGCCTAAACAAAAAGTAATAGAAAAGGTTATATGTTATTCGAGCAGAACCTTATCAAAAGGTGAAAGTAACTATTCTGCCACGAATTTGGAATTATTATCTATAATCCATCACTTGGATAAATGTAGACCCTATTTGATTGGTAGAAAATTTATACTACGTTCAGACCATAAAAGCTTGCAGTACCTGCGCGCTTTTAAAACCCCCACGGGAATTCTAGCTAGATGGATCATGAAAATCCAAGATCTAGATTATGATTTTGAATATTTAAAAGGCAAACAAAATGCAGCTTGCAATTTCTTGAGTAGATTTCCAGAAAGTATGCCGTCGGAAGCCGAACAGAATTAAATTAATGCTATTAAGACCAAGAGTAAATATAAGAAAAACAAAGTCAAAGACACAGTAAAAGAAAATAAAGTTAACTATTGTCCCCTGTCTTTGGAAAATATAAAAAGAAATTAAAAAAAGGACGAAATGTGTTTAGCACTTATCAATTATTTTTTGAATGATGATATGTTACCAGATAAATTCAAAACTCTTAGAAAAGAAATAGATAACTTTTACTATGATCTTGATGAAGAAATATTATGTAGAATCGTGACTACTGAGGCAAATAGAAATCAAAATTCAATAATACCTGTATTACCCCAAAACTTAATAATACCTGCCTTTGAATTATTTCATTCAGATATAGGTGGACATTTAGGAATGACGAAAACCTTTCATAAAATGAAACAATATTTTTACGTGCCGTCAGCATTAACAAAACTTAAAAAATTTGTAAGTATATGCGAAGCGTGTAACTTAAGAAAAAAACCCCAAGCTTATCCTAATCCTCCAATGGGAAGAGTTCCGGTTGCGAGATTTCCCTTTGATATTGTCTCCTTTGATTTATATGGAACCAGCGGAGGCCTACCTGTTTCTAACAGAGGCCACACTTGTATTCTTTCAGTTATAGATCACTTTTCTGGATTTACTTTCGCAAAAGCATTAAAGAATCAAGGCGCTTACGCCACGAGTAAGGCGTTGGCGAAATTATATTTAAAATTTGGCATCCCAAATAAGGTTATAAGCGACAACGGAAGCAATTTTGTTTCAAAAGTAACAAAAGATCTAATGAGTTTTTTCAACATAGAGAAATTAGTGACATCTCCTTATCACCCACAAGCTAATGGCAAAATAGAAAATACGCATAAAATATTTTCGAATGTATTAAGTATTTATACGAAAGACAACAGGAACGATTGGGGTCAATTCTTACCTTATTTAACTAACATAATCAACACTGCTTATTCAGAAACAACCAAAGACAAACCTTTTTATTTACTTTTTGGTCGCGATTTTAGAATCCCGTATGATGAGATTATTGAGTCCCGGCAACATTACAATAACTCAGAGGATTATAAACAGGAGTTCATAAATAGGATGAGAAAAACTTATAAAATAGTAAGACAAGAATTGGAAAAGTGTAAAACAAGTCAAGAGCTAAGAAACCTACCCAAAGTCAAAGGAAACATAGATTTTAAGATAGGAGACTGCGTCTACCTAAAAAATGAAGCAAAAACGGAAGGCAAGAAACTTTCTAATAAATATTCCGGACCGTACAGAATAGTCAAAAAGTATGATAACGATTTTACTTTTAAAATGGTGAACCTTGATAATGCAAGAACTTAAAAGGCACATGTTAGCCGAATAAAAGGAACCAAATTCCCGGAAAAATGGGTATTGCGTCCCTCTTCTACTGAGTCGTCAGACGCAGAAGATGAGCCCCCTGAATCAAGATTATCAGAGCTAAAACCCTTTAATTTCAAGCAAGATTATTTCGAAAATGAGAGTGATGAGGAAAACTTTGAAGAATTCTTAGCTATGAAAAACCTAGTTATTCACAAAAGAAAATCCCTAATACCAGTGAGAATAAAAACGCCAAAAAGCCCAAAAAGTTCATCGTCGGAGAGTGCAGGAGAAATAGATTATACGATATCTCCTAAAACACAATTTTTCCCTGATAGAATTACGACCCCTTGTCCCCCAAAAAGATTTCCAGACGATATGGTTTCCCCCGCAACACCAATAGAGAGACCCCTGTCACTACAGGAGGAATTGAACAGAGCGGCAGAAACTCCGGGTATTATTGTAAAGAAAAATCCTCCTAAAGATTCAATTAAAACAAATCTGCGAGAAGCGATGGATTTAATAAATTTCCCCATAAAAACGAGGCAAAGTACGTTGCCTTGGAATCAAACCCCCAAGGACACCCAGGAAGGGCAGTACCATGATATAACCGTGTCCAAGATCAAGCCTAAATAATGGACTTCATGGAGGGAAACGCTAGTGCAAAAAATGCCCCATCCTCCTTAAGACATGGCATTTAAACAGTGGAGAAACCCCGCAAAAACTTTTGATTCCTCGCAAAGTTCTCAAGAATCTTTTAAATCTCCTGAGCTGAAAACTCAAAGTGAGGACTTAGAGAATAAACCCTCTACTTCCAGAGGAATAGAAATTTACGAAGGAAGGGCAGGTTATACCTCAAGAACGCGAAGTACCACCTCTAAAAGTTTTAATGCGGAATCTTCGGAATCCAGTTCCGAAGAGTCTGAAGGTGAATCAGACAATATGGTAGTTAAAGAAATAGGGTAATCAAAACCAACTTCAGCGGCCGCACACGCGAAAGAAACAAAATTAAAAGGGCAAGAATTTTTGAAAAAACAATACAAAAAATTTGATCTCATATCGCTAGCTAAACCTTAAAAGAAAAAACCGCAAGAAACAGAAGAAAAAGTAACGACACAGTCAGGTAGAACGGTTAAGAAACCGGACAGATTAAAATACCCTTAAAAATACAAAAAAAAGATTTTTATTGGGTAGGCGTCATAAAGGAATAATAATTTAAACACTTTTAGCTCACAAGTATAAGTCATACAACTATGACAACTATGACATAGTCATAAAACTATGACATATATCAAGGCTTCGCACGAATCAAAACCGTCTGATACCGTCTGTTCAACATATATCAGCTCCCGAAAACAAATTCTAATTAAAAAAGTCACATTGCATATAATTAATTCAAATAATTTACTTTAATATAAAAAGTCAACCCGTACCATTCCAGTATGATTTATCCAGCCCAACTGAAAGAAGCCTTGATAGGAAGTACTAAACGAGAAATATTCATACACCTTAGAAATGATCTTTGGTTCTTTTCTGTTCCAAAAGAAACCGTTGGAACTTTGTCTTGTTATAATAATACAGAAAAAATCGATCCCAGTTACAGGACCGAGTTACTATTACAAGATGTGGGTACGATAACCATAAAACAAGGATGTCGACTTGTAACTAAAGAGTCAACAGTACAAACGCCGTTAATTACCACGAGCGCAAACATAATTAGTCCTAAAATAATCAATTTTAAGGCAATCAACCTGTCGCACACAATTCCCAATATAGAAAATGAGGAAATGAAAATCTCAATATGGTCTAAAATAGAAAAAAAATAAAGGAACATTACAACTCACAAAAATAAGAGAAGCATTGACTCCCAGATCCCCCTATTTACTAATGAAGACCAGAGATTAACGTACGTAGATGATAGATACGGATTATTCTCAATCTATTTCTGGTGGAACATACTACTGACCGTATGTTTCGTGTTCGCGATTTACCTGACTATGAGAACCTTACTAACTTTTAATTATGGAAGAATTTTGAGACTAAGAAGGCAAAAACCAAAGGAAGAACACGGGGAGACGGCTGAAGTGCAAAAGTTAAACCCGGAATCCCATGAAAACGCCTAAGCCAAGAGAAAGGGAAGATATTAGAAAACGAGTGGGTATAGAGGTCTCCACTTGTCCTTACTATGTCTAGTTCCCTCATTGTAAGTGTCGTTTACGTAAAACCGTGCGGTTACGACGCTGCAACATGCGTTTCTTAAACAGCACGGACGTGCGTGAACAATGCAGGCATGAAATATGTTGTAAAATTAGACCTCAAATATAATAATGTAGCGTAAACTATGTTTAAACGATTATTTTAAATCTATGTAAAATTAATTAAGTGTTGAAAGAAATTTAAATAAAGTGTATGTAATATTGTATACTAAAGAGCATAATAAGAGACCTGACTTAAAGTTATAAGAATTAATCTCTTATATCATCGTTATGCTATAATAACTTAAAAGAAATTTCTATGTTTTAGAGTTCCCAAGGGAAACTTCATATATGTTTCCACCAACATAATAATGTCGTTTCGTTAAAAATCAATGTGTGTGTGTAATAATATTAGTGCATTTAATTAACTTTGTCTTGTAGCGTAAAATTTATGTACCCAATCGATACATGACCTATTTGTGTTATGACTACTTGTTTTAAAGAACGTGTGATTCTGCCGAGTTATTTTATTTCAGGAATTAGAACGGCATATCAGAAACTAATCAGGACAATGCATAGACCAGTGCAGACATAGCCCAGTAACACCTATTTTAATCACACCTCAACCAACGAATAGTACTCGCCATAAATTCCGAGCAACTCTCGTCCCAACTTCGCCTACGGAAAATACGGATACCTTTTGATCGAAGAAACGATGATCGATGGACGAAGAATAATTTTCCACGATCACAAATCATATTATGTATTAGGTAACACTATCTAGCAAATCTCAGTATCCAATGCATTATCGAACTATAAACATAACAATCCTGAGAATCCCATTATCTAGCATAAGATGTAAGTGAATACATCATCCTTGACAATAATATTGATGAACCCAATTTAACATGTTTTAGCGTGTTGATGAACCCAATTCAGCAGAATTTTTGCATGTCGACGATTCACATGTTAAATCCCCTTCGACCATTTCTCAATTACGAGATTACAGAGACATTAGAAATATTACCGTAAATATTACGAGATAAGTTTTGAAATATGGACTTGGAAACCAACCATTGAATAATAGAAACCAAAATATTCCCAATGAATAACCCCTGAGTGACAATTTACTCCTCCCAAAAGTTAAAGACAATATATTGAAGGAGTCACTAAAGTTTGATTTTGACCCATTCCAAATTCAAACATCATTTCCCCTATGGTTAACCAAGGAGTCCCCACAAAAGCTAATGGGTACAAGCCATGCACGAATAATTTTATGAACTATATTATCCAAGTTCACGAACGAACAATTTTACACGAGAAATACATTCTCTATGTGATTCAAGATAGCCCAAGAACGAAATGCTATGAAGTAAGTCAATCCTTCTATTATCAACGCAATCCCAGTGCTCAAACCCTTAACGATAAAGCACCCTATGAAGTATCCAAAAACAGCAGGTGAGAATGAACTCTGATGGCAAAATTAAACACACCTGTAATCAAAAGTATCATTTCCCGTTTGATAACTAGAAAGATCACTTCGTCCAAGATGAAGGTAACCATACTCGAACTAGTCTGCGAGGAAACTACACATAAATGTTCTAAAATTTTGTTTCCACAAGACGATACTAGTGAAGAACCATATTTTACAACAGAAGGAGCGAGTACGTAAGAGACGCGTATAGTGGTAAAATAGTTGTGAACTCATATCACGTTTTATTAATTTTGACAACTTAACACTTGTGATTACCTATTGTTAATATTACATAAAAAACAACCCCAGTGAAAGTGTTTTTGTTACCAGTGAAAATGGTAAACATAATATTGTGTGTTATAAATCATTCATGTATGTATCGCTAGCTGTTCAGGTAGCGTTATGTGTAGTGTTGTCATATTATTCGTTTAATTTAGCGTAAGATAGGAAACATAGTTATTCCGTTGCTAGCTTAAGATAGAAAAATTTATAAAAGATGAATCTTGAAATTTTTTTTTTAGTAATAGTAGAATAATTCCAACCTTACCAAACATTGTTAGAAATATAGGAATTATCAGTGTTAGATGTAGAAAGAACAAAAAAAAACTCTGTGTAAGTAGCTATCTTAGTCCGGTAGAGGAAACTTAGAAGATTATATGAAAAAAAATAAGAAAGGTAATACAGAAAGAATTTTAAGCACTTCTGATTAAGCTTAAATAGACTTATAATAATATAATATCAATTAAAGTTGTACAGGACAAATAGTAGGCAAATTTCAAAATAAGTTAAAACCTAAGGGCAAGCAAGTTCTAATGACGGGACGTCATTAAAAAATGGGACGGGTAATATGTACCGTGTATAATATATACTTAAAATATGAAAAATTTATTTTGTTCTAAATAAACTTCCGATGTAAATCAATCTCCCCTAATTGAGTTTAAAATTCAGTTTCAAACTCTCATTTATTTATCAGCCAAATATCCCTTTAAAAAGTTCAAAGCAAGAGATGATTAATTCAAGAATACTCCATGGTACTTTGTAAAACTTTTGTTTGACAAAACAAAAGGGTCTTGAACAGTCCAGACGCTATTGACAAATTTCAAAGCAGGAAAACTACGGGCTTTCTACAAGTACAATGCAAATGAGATGGATTTTAATTTGGCAGAAGTATTAGACGAACATAGTTGACATTGTCTAAGACTTAGTTTGAAGTTTTTATTAGGAATGTGGGCATTTAGTGATTAAAATATTGAGAAATAAGTATTGGGTAGTTTGGCAGCATAATGGTTTGATTTTTTCAGCATAAGAGTAAAGTGGCGGGCCCTCCGAGAGGAGCTGGGCCAACTGGGAAATAGTGATTATTGCTCAGAATCAGAACTTATGTTATAAGGGAGTGAAAAAGTATTTTTAGGGGATTATGCATTATTATTAAGAAGTATTCTGACTATGATTATTCTGGCTGCGAGATCTATCTGTTCACAATATTGAAGTACGTTGCTGTACAACTAAGTATGTAAGTCTAATAAATCTATTACCTTTCTATTTGTGTTATTTTGTTTATATGTCTGTATCTAGTACCACAGGGTATATAACTAGTTCGATTGTTCTCCATTGGAAACGCTTTCAAGGAATCTGATAATTTTACGAAGAATGGTTACACCCCTGGATTGATGGCTCCCCGGCCTAATTAATCGCCTCACAAGGAAATTCAAATTTGTTATTCAATCTATTTTATTTCCCCCCACTACTTTATTTCCCCCGTTATAATTGGCGCGGTCATAACGCCAGGAACCTGCATTATATTGTTACGTACTTTATTTTCTCGCGTTCTGCGAGTGGCGATAACCTTAACGCCGCACAACTTTTCCCCAGCTCGTTGTAGGTCACTTAACTCTATTTTGTGATCATCTTGTTTTGTTCCCCATGAGTCTTGGACCTCTTTGTCCCCCCTATTATTTATATTATCAAGGCACAGCCCATCCAACTTTTTGTTTTTCGCCACTGCTGGCTGAATCTTCAAATTTTGTCTCTTTTTTGTAATTCTCTTTTCATTTCTACTTTTCTCAATTTTGTAATTCGCGCAAAATATTAAATCATTGTTAAATCTGATTTGGACTCTAGTGACCACCATCTTTGACTGCATTACTTCATTATAGCTCCGTTTAATATCTCTTTTCTCCCTCTTAATTTTCTTTACTTTTACCACCGAAACAAATAGTTCGTTATCAAACGGGAACTGAATTCCGACATTTGGTGTTTTGAATTGTACTAAAATTTCTCAAACTTTTCGAGGAAAAGCGCATACAATAAATTTTGTCTCTTTTTTCTCTGGTACAATCAGCGCTTCATTTTGGCAAACATTTTTTGGCGTCTCACACCCGTTAAAAGTGTTCTCAAGTTTCCAATTTCTAGAAATTTTCCCGAAAAATCCTTTTCACGCGTCTTATTTTCACTATTATGTTGTCTTTTTACTTCCGCATCCTAATTTTGCGGATTATCAACATTTCGAACACGAGTATCAAGCATTTCGTTTTTCCGACAGCGTGGCACAGCCTCCCAATTTTTTTTATGGGCCGGTCCACCTCCCCCCGTAGTCAACGAAATTGTATATTTTCCGTCTTAGCATTTAATGTCTGATAATTTTTATTTTCTCGCGATTGATTCTTAGACAAACTATTATGGATATCTGACTTCCTAGAAGTTAGTTGGGATAAAATCTCACTTTCTGGAATTCCCCAGCTGGCTTCTATGAGGCCTATCATGGTTCTTTTGAACTCTTGGTGATATCGTTCTTCTTTCTCTCTAGCTATTTTATCATTCTCCTTTTTCGTTCTCTGGCAATTCTATCAGCCTCTTCCTTTTGTTTTCTGGCTATTCTATCAGACTCTTCCTTTTATTCTCTGGCTATTCTCTCTTCCTTCCTGAAATTTAATATTTGTTGTGCCGTATCTATTTGAGTACTTTTTTGAGAGCCCCTGCTGGAATTTGAGCTTCTGCTTCTTTTGCTATTCGGACTACTTTGATTCCTTCTGTCATTACATCTTCATAATTCATTTTCTGAGTTCATTCGTTCTATATCTGTATTATCTCCAAACCGCAACTCCCCTTCATTTGGAATAGCCTCTGAGGGTTGAGTTTGTCTTGTTTTTTCACATATTATTTTTTCCTTGTTTTTTTCGTACCCCCTCATTTTACCGCGTATAATTCTTTGCGATTATATTATCTCTTAATCAATTAGTTAATCTTGGCAAGTTTAACAATTGGCACACGCAAAAATTATGATACGCAATCGCTATTGTGAATTATCAGCTCCGTGTAATGAGATTCAACAATTTTTCAAATAACCGGAATATCTAGACGTCATTAGGGAATAACGACTTCTTTCACAACAAGCAATTTTATGCGACTAAAAAAAGAATTAACAGGGGTTGGACGAGAAAGCAAACTGAAAAAACCGTGCGAATATTCCACTAGTGAATTCGCTGGACTAAACTCAAACAGGGGAACTACCCTGTAAAACAAATCACGTATCCTCCCTGGATACTCTCACTCCAAAATTAATCTCCTCCTAGGAAGATTACTCAATAGGACAGGTGCCTCCCACCTTCCTTGTCCATTGTGTGCACAAACTGACAAATCTTCCTAACTTGCCGTCTTCAATAAACTTATAACCTTCGTCACTGAAGATTATATCTAAGTCTGCCAATCCACTCAAATAATAACCCAACTTTCAACATTTTCTTATCTGTCATTAAACCCTGTAATATATTTCAATACGGAGATTCCCTCACTGTAAACTCAAACTCAATTATTTCACGTTATTATTTTTTATTTTGTCTAACAAGGCAAAGCCCATTATAGACCTTCATAATTCTATTAATTGATTTAGTTTTTTTTCCTCTATATATGTAATCACAATAGGCTACTCTGTAGGCTAAATTAACCTGTCTCTTCAAAAACGCGGAATTCTTTTGTTATCAGTGCTGTTGATAGCTCCTTTTCTTGCTGCGACCAGTGTTGGTGTGGTAAGGTAAGGGTGTCACCACTTATTGGTGCAAAAATGGTGCTACACCACTTACTGGAGGGGAAAGCCCCCGGCGGTGCCAAATATTATAATGGAATGCTCGCGCTTACCACACCGGTTCTGTAAATATCGGCTATGTTAGTACAAAATTTACAGTATATCCTGCCCCCAGGGTATGATAACGTAATCGAGCGGCCATACGGCCAATTTAAGGCTAAGGGTGTACCCGACCCGGATCACCACTAAAAATCTCTAACTATCTCCTTGGAGGTAACGAACCCCCTGTCAATATAATAATGACAGTAGCCAGTAACTCTGTTCCTATCCTGTGTGGGTTCCTGGAAAATTAGTATACAGTTGTAGAAAATATCTGACTTGTAATCTTCCAAAGGTGACATATAACAAAAAGAATATGCTTCCCCAAACGGGGTCTAAATGTAGACTAACTGAAAAATTCGTTCTGTACAGCAACTTTTCATAGGGGTGGAATTTCGCTTGGCCTAGCCAATCCTCTCAAATCCCCATTCAAAATCTATTCTACTTTATCTTAACTTTACTTTTCAATGGCTCAGACCCGGAAGTCCAAAATAGAATTTAGTTCGAAGCTTACTTATTGCGAAAGAATCTAACTTAGCTACCAGATTTCAACTTAGGATTAAAAATTATCTTATTGGAAATTATAATTATAGAAAAGAAAATGGGTCATTTATCTGAAAATAAAAGAAGCAGGGATGGAATCCCAAAACCACCTCCGTAAGATAAATGACCACCCACGCGCCACGCTGGTCCACTCTTACAAATATAAGACTTAGCTTCAAAATCACAAAACTTGTCTATCTTCTGTTCTTCCTTCTTTTGCACATCTCAACTGCAGCTAACCGTTGGCCTATGGCTTCGCGGCAATACCATCCCCTTAACTTTGTTCCTTTGCCATTCCGTATTTCGGTTCAACCAATCAAAGCTATTGGCTGTACAGCTCTATTCATCAAGCTTGGTATTTCAAAGAAGGAAGAATCCACGAGATTTGTAGAACTTAATCTTGCACAGCGAAATAGAAAATGTCTCGCTGTCATGAAATTTACATTTGAAAGGAGCAGAGAATGAGTTTCTGGCACATTTGATGATGCCAGCCATCATGGAAAATTGGATGAACTAGGCTCTTAATTTCCATCTGTGGAAACAACTCCACATCTCAATTAAACTGAAAATTACCTCTTGGCATAATTTCAAATAATCTAAGGCCGAAAATGCAAAGGCCTGTGAAAACGATAAGAGTATAGTGAAATCAGCTAAAAGTTTGAGCGAATCACTAATCAGTTCACTCTGGTTTCCCTCCCCTGGGATAATGAAATGAATAATATGCGTTGATGCTAATTAAAGATGAAATTAGGTTACATCTCCCACTGAATACAATTTGCCTTAAATAATTGTCAGTTCCCATGAAGAGTAAAAATTATGAATAGGGTTACTGGAAAAAGGCTTGTGTGAAATGTGAAGTGACTGGGAGCAAGTATCCCCCAAGGACTCTAGATCAGAGAGGCAAAACCTCGGTAAAGAGATCACAACTTGTCTGCCAGCTGTGCATTGAGGAAAAGGGCTATCTTTCCCGACTTCCCGCAGGGGATCTTCCCCAAGGGATTCCTCCCCCTTATAAATGATCGTTATCAATAGTTATCAATAGTTAGTAATCAAATGAAGAATATGCGTTGATGCTAATCGAAGATGAAATTTGGATACATCTCCCACTGAATACAATTTGCCGTAAATAATTGTTGGTTCCCTTGAAGAGTAAAAACTATGAATAGGGATACTGTACAAAGGTTTGGGTGATATGTGAAGTGACTGGGAGCGATTATCCCCCAAGGACTCTAGATCAGAGAGGTAAAACCTCGGTAAAGAGATCAAAACTTGTCCGCCAGTTGCGCATTGACGAAAAGGGCTATCTTTCCCAACTTCAAAAGGGGATCTTCCCCAAGAGATTCTTCCCTCTTATAAAGGATCGAAATTTCTTTTGAGTTGATAATACTAATCTCGGTTTCCTTCCCAAGTTTTTGCTAAAAGCTAAAAGTTTAAGCAAATCACTAATCAGTTCACTCCGGTTTCCCTTCCCTGGGATAATCAAATGAAGAATATGCGTTGATGCTAATTGAAGATGAAATTTGGATACATCTCCCACTGAATACAATTTTCCGTAAATAATTGTCGGTTCCCATGAAGAGTAAAAACTAATAATAGGGTTATTGTACAAAGGTTTGGGTGAAATGTGAAGTGACTGGGAGCTAGTATCCAAGAAGGACTCTAGATCAGAGAGGTAAAACCTCGGTAAAGAGATCAAAACTTGTCCGCCAGTTGCGCATTGACGAAAAGGGCTATCTTTCCCAACTTCAAAAGGGGATCTTCCCCAAGAGATTCTTCCCTCTTATAAAGGATCGAAATTTCTTTTGAGTTGATAATACTAATCTCGGTTTCCTTCCCAAGTTTTTCAGATCCTACCCGACATTCGATATCTCCCAACTTTTCCCCAGCTCGTTGTAGGTCACTCATCTCTATTTTGTAATCATCTTGTTTTGTTCCCCATGGGTCTTGGACCTATCTTTTCCCCCTATTATTTATGCTATCAAGGCACAGCCCATCCAACTTTTTATTTCTCGCAAAATAAAAAGTTGCAAAATAATAAATCATCGTTAAATCTGATTTGGACTCCAGTATCCACCATCTTTGACTACATTACTTCATGGTAGCTCCATTTAATATCTCTTTTCTCCCTCTCATTTTTTTTTCTCCCTCTCATTTTTTTTACTTTTACCACCGAAACAAACAGTTCGTTATCAAATGGGAACTGAACTCCAACATTTGGTTTTTCGTATTGTACTAAAATTTCTCGAGCTTTACGAGGAAAAGCACGTACAATAAATTTCGTCTCTTTTTTCTCTGGTACAATCAGCGCTTTATTTTGGCAAACATTTTTCGGCGTCTCACACTCGTTAAAAGTAATCTCAAGTTTTCCATTTTTTGGAATTTTCCCGACAAATCATTTTCGCTCGTCTTATTTTCACTATTATGTTGTCTTTCTACTTCCGCATCCCACTTTTAAGGATTATCACTATTTCCAACACGAATATCAAGAATTTCCTTTTTCCGACAGGAAGGCACAGCCTCTCAATTTGTTTTATGGGCCGGTCCACCTCCCCCCATAGTCAATGAAGTTGTATATTTTTCCGTCTTAGCATTTAATGTCTGGTAATTTAAATTGGCTTTGTTCCATTGCCAATCCGTATTTCTGTCCAATCAATCAAAGCTATTGTCTGCAAAGAAGGAAGAATCTACGAGATTTGTAGAACTGAATTTTGCACAGTAAAATAAACAATTTCTCGCTCTCACGAAATTTACATTTGAGAGGAGCAGAGAATGAGTTTCTGGCACATTCGATGATGCCAGCCATCATGAAAAATTGGCTGCACTAGCCTCTTAATTTCCATCTGAGGAAACAACTCCACATCTCAATTAAACTGAACATTGCCCCTTGGCATAATTTCAAATAACTTAAGGCTAAAAATGCAAAGGCCTGTGAAAACGATAAGAGTATAGGGAAATCAGCCAAAAGTTTGAGTGAATCTCTAATCAGTTCACTTTGGTTTCCCTCCCCTGGGATAATCAAATGAATAATATACATTGATGCTAATTGAAGATGAAATTTGGATACATCTCCCACTGAATACAATTTGCCGTAAATAATTGTCGGTTCCCATGAAGAGTAAAAACTATGAATAGGGTTACTGGACAAATGTTTGGGTGAAATGTGAAGTGACTGGGAGCGACTATCCCCCAAGGACTCTAGATCAGAGAGGCAAAACCTCGGTAAAGGGATCACAACTTGTCCGCCAGTTGTGCATTGAGTAAAAGATCTTTCCCAACTTCCCGCAGGGGATCTTCCCCAAGGGATTCCTCCCCTTATAAAACATCGAAATCTCTTTTGAGATGATAATACTAATCTCAGATTCCTTCCTAAGTTTTTCCATTCCAACCCGACATTCGATATCTCCCAACTTTTCCCCAGCTCGTTGTGAGTCACTCATCTCTATTTTGTAATCATCATGTCTTGTTCCCCATGGGTCTTGGACCTTTTTGTCCCCCCTATTATTTATGTTATCAAGGCAGAGCCCATCCAACTTTTTATTTCTCACCACTGCAGGCTGAATCTTCATATTTTGTCTCTTTTTTGCACTTCTCTTTTCATGTCTACTTTTCTCAATTTTGTCATTTGCGCATAATAAAAAATCATCGTTAAATCTGATTTGGACTCCAGTGTCCACCATCTTTGACTGCATTACTTCATTGTAGCTCCGTTTAATATCTCTTTTATCTCTCTTAATTTTTTTTTACTTTAACCACCGAAACAAATAGTTCGTTATTAAATGGGAACTGAATTCCGACATTTGGTTTTTCGTATTGTACTAAAATTTCTCGAACTTTACGAGGAAAAGTGCGTACAATAAACTTTGTCTCGTTTTTCTCTGGCAAAATCAGTGCTTCATTTTGTCAAACATTTTTTGGCGTCTCAAACTCGTTAAAAGTTTTCTCAAGTTTTCCATTTTCTGGAAATTTTCCAGAAAAATCATTTTCGCGCGTCTTATTTTCACTATTATGTTGTCCTTTTACTTCCGCATCCCACTTTTGCGGATTATCAAAATTTTGAACCCGAGTATCCATCATTTCGCTTATCGACATGGCAACAGAGCCTCCAAATTCCTTTTATGGGCTGGTCCACCTCCCTCCAGATTCAACGAAGTTGTATATTTTTCCGTCTTAGTATTTAATGTCTGGTAATTTTCATTTTCTCGCGATTGAGTCTTAGACAAATTATTATAGCTATCTGACAGCCTAGAAGTTAGTTGTGATAAAATCTCCCTTTCTGGAATTCCCCAGCGAGCTTCTATTAGGCCTATCATGGTTCTTTTAAAGTCATGGTGATATCTTTCTTCTTTCTCTCTAGCTATTTTATCATTCTCCTTTTTCGTTCTCTGGCTATTCTATCAGCCTCTTCCCTTTGTTCTCAGGCTATTCTATCAGCCTCTTCCTTTCCGTCTCTGGCTTTTTTGTCTTCCTTCATGAAATTTAACATTATTTGTGTCGTATCTCTTTGAGTACTTTTTCGCGAGCCCCTGCTGGAATTTGAGCTTCTGCTACTCCTGCTATTCGGACTACTTTGATTCCTTCTGTCATTACATCTACCTAATTCATTTTCTGAGTTCATTCGTTCTATATCTGTACTATCACCTTCATTTTACATAGCCTCTGAGGAGTGAGTTCGTCTTGTTTTTAACAGATTATTTCTTTCTCGTTTTTTTCGTATCCCCTCATTTTACCGCGTATACTTCTTTCCGATTACATTATCTCTTAATCAATTAGTTAATCTTGGCAAGTTTAACGACTGGCACACGCAAAAATTATTATACGCAATCGCTATTGTGAATTATCAGCTCCGTGTAATAAGATTCAACAATTTTTCAAATAACCGGAATATCTAGACTTCATTAGGGAATAACGACTTCTTTCACAACAAGCAATTTTACGCGAGTGAAAAATGAATTGACAGAGATTGGACGAGAAAGCAAACTGAAAAAACCGTGCGAATATTGTTTATTTATTTATATTTTTTTATTCCGATATTCACGGCGCCAAGTACTTCAAAGTACACTAGTGAAGGTACACTAGTGAATTAGCTGGACTAAACTCAAACAGGGGGACTATCCTTTAAAAAAAATCACGTATCCTCCCTGGATACTCGTACTCCAAAATTAAGCTCCTCCTGGGCAGATTACTCAATAGGATAGGTGCCTCCCACCTTCCTTGTCCAATGTGCGCACAAACTGACAAATCCTCTTAATTTGCCGTCTTCAATAAATTTATAACCTTCTTCACTGAATACTATATCTAAGTCCGCAAATTCACTCAAATAATAACCCAACTTTCAACGTTTTCTTATCTGTCCTTGAACCCTGTAATATTTTTCAATACGGAGATACCCCCACTGTAAACTCAAACTCAATTAATTTCGCTTTATTCTTTTGTATTTTTGTCTAACGAGGCACAGTCCATTATAGACCTTCATAATTCTATTAATTGATTCCGGATAATTTTTTCTCTATATTTAATCACAATAGGCTACTCTGTAGGCTAAATTAACTTGTCTCTTCGAAAAAGCAGAATTCTTTTACTATCAGTGCTGTTGATAGCTCTTTTTCTTGCTGCCACCAGTATTGGTGTGGTAAGGTACGGGTGTCACCAGTTATTTCTGTAAAAATGGCGCTACATCACTTACAGGAGGGAAAATCCCCCGGCGGTGCCGAATATCATAGTGGGATGCCCGTGTCTACCAAACCGGTTCTGTAAATATCGGGTTTGTTAGTACCCAATTTACAGTATACCCGGCCGCCAGGGTATGATAACGTGATCGAGCGGTCAAATGGTCACTTTAAGGCCAAGGTTGTACCCGACCCGAGTCACCACTAAAAATCTCTTACTATCTGCTTGGAGGTATAGAAACCCCTGTCAATATAATAATGACAGTTTCTCGTAACTCTTTTCCTACCCTGTCTGAGTTACTGGAAAATTAGAGTACAGTTGTAGAAAATATCTTACTTGTAATCTTCCAAAGGTCATGCATAACAAAAAGAATAGGCTTCCCCAAACGTGGTCTAAATTTAGACTAACTGAAAAATTCCTTCTCTACAGCAACTTTTCATAGGGGTGGACCTTTGCTTGGCATAGCCAATCCTCTCAAATCCCCATTCAAAATCCATTCTAATTTTTCTTAACTTTACCTTTCAATGGCTCAGACCAGGAAGTCTAAAATAGAATTTAATTCAAAGTTTACTTATTGCGAAAGAATCTAACTCAGCAACCAGAATTCAACTTAGGATTAAAATTATCTTATAGGCAAATATAATTACAGAAAAGAAAATGGGTCATTTATCTGAAAAGAAAAGAAACAGGGGTTCTTTTAAACTCTCGGTGATATCTTTCAGCTTTCTTTCTAGCTATTTTATCATTCCCCTTTTTTCGTTCTCTGTCTATTCTCTCTTCCTTCATGAAATTTAATATTTGTTGTGTCGTATCTATTTGAGTACTTTTTCGCGAGCCCCTGCTGGAATTTGATCTTCTGCTACTTTTGCTATTCGGACAACTTTGATTCCTTTTGTCATTACATCTTCATAATTCATTTTCTGAGTTCAGTCGTTCTATGTCTGTATTATCACTAACCCGCAACTCCCCTTCATTTGGCATAGCCTCTGAGGGGTGAGTTCGTCTTGTTTTTTCACATGTTATTTCTTCCTTGTTTTTTTTCGTAGCCCTCTCATTTTACCGCGTATACTTCTTTCCGATTATATTATCTCTTTATCAATTAGTTAATCTTGACAAGTTTAACAATTTGTATACGCAAAAATTATAATGCGCAATCGCTATTGCGAGTTATCAGCTCCGTGTAATGAGATTCAACAATTTTTCAAATAACCGGAATATCTAGACTTCATTAGGGAATAACGACTTCTTTCACAACAAGCAATTTTACGCGAGTGAAATATTTCTCCGAATAAGGTGCCTCCCCCCTTCATTGTCCAATGTGTGCACAAACTGAAAAATCCTCCTAGTTTGGCGTCTTCAATAAACTTACAACCTTCGTCACTGAAGATTATATCTAAGTCCGCCAATTCACTCAAATAATTACCCAACTTTCAACGTTTTTTAATCTGTCCTTAAACCCTGTAATACTTTTCAATACGGAGATTCCCCCACTGCAAACTCAAACTCAATTAATTTCACGTTATTCTTTTTATTTTGTCTAACAAGGCACAGCCCATTATAGACTTTCATTATTCTATTAATTGATTCCGTATTTTTTTCTCTCTATATGTAATCACAATAGGCTACTCTGTAGGCTAAAATAACCTGTCTAGTCGAAAACGCGAAATTGTTTTACTATCAGTGCTGTCGATGGTTCCTTTTCTTGCTGTCACCAGTATTGGTGTGGTAAGGTACGGGTGTCACCACTTATTGCTGCAAAAATGGTGCTACACCACTTACTGGAGGGAAAAGCCCCCGGCGGTGCCAAATATTATAATGGGATGCCAACACCTACCACACCGGTAGGCGCGGGCATCCCAATATACAGGGACGTATAGAAATCTGTAAGAATCCATGCTAAATAGTGCTAAAAACATTTACTACTAATGCTACAAACAAGGAACTGCAGTACCAAGCCGCCTGAGACCAACACAGCTATGAATGTTCTTCTTCCATCCCAACCTTCACAAGACTCCATCTTTACACCCTCTGAATAAATTCCTGTTTCATCTAAATCCTTCCTTACAACATCCTCCCAACCCATTTGGGAACGACCAGCTTTTGTTTGGCCCTAGACGGATGGTCCAAAAAGACAATCTTTGGCAATCTGTCATCCTTTAACCGCAGAGCATGCCCTAGTCATCTCAGCCTTCCCCTCATTATAGCCCTAGAAAGTGGGATTCAACCACATTTTTCGTACAGCATACTGTTTGAGATACGGTAGGTCAGTCAGGTACCCAAAATAATCTGCAGACAATTCCTCTGGAAAACATTTAACAGATCCTCCTCTTATTTTCAGGGTGCCCACGCTTCAGAACAATACTTGACCAGTGTCACCACTGTAGCTTCCAATATTCTAATCTTTTATCGCACACTTATCTTCCTATTTTTCCAAAATGTTTTAACTGTGAAAAACACCTTTGGCCTAAGCTATTCTGCTTTTAATATCTTTACTACACTCACTGGCTTTACTAATAGTACTGGTACTAGTAGTATAGGCAAGTGAAACTCTTTATTTGATCGATCATCTCGTTACCCGACATCACCATTTTACCTTCGCTTATTCATAGTTTTATTGACCCAGTCTTTTTAATATTAATTTTCTTGGATTCTGAACTAGCAAAACCTTTAAAAATTCATTCACTTTGCAAACATTTTAAATCTACGATTCCTAGTCATCAGCATAATCTAAGTCTAGAAGAGTTTTGATGATCTGTTTCATTCCAGGCTCTTTCCATTGTCTCTGCTTTGTTCCTTAGGACAATGTCTATCAAAATCACCGATATGAATGGGATAGAACGCAACCCTGCTTAACTCCTGATTTAGTAAGAAACCAGGTATTAACTTTATTTCCTACCATAACAATAGCAATCCTATTTTCGATCCCTCTTTAATGTATTTATCAGATATATTATATAAAGATGGGACCTATGCTATGACTCTTCAATCAGATTTATCAAATTTTTGCTCATAATTTATCAAATTGAGGACTAAAGGGGTTTGATGGCTCAGGCAGGTTTTTAGCTCCAATAATATACCCACTATGAGCATCACCAAATCCATAACCCCTCACTAATGGATTTCTTTTCATCAAACTTTTTGTGTAAAACAGAGCACGAAATGTATTTTGTATTTTGTAAGAAGAATTTTTAGTAACTCCAATAGCAAAGCCTGCCCCTTATGAGTGTCGTCAAATCCATTACCCCCTCACTACTTGATTTCTAGAGATTGTTCAAGATTTCTAAGGATTCTATTCTAAAACTCTATTCTCGACGCCTTTTAATATTAAACATTTAAAATACCCCTTTATATTCACTTAATGATCTGCTTCGCAATAGCATCAAAATTACACCAGTCAAATATTTCTGAAATTTATATCCAAACTCATGGCCAAATAAAATCCGTTATGGAAGGAATAAGTGACTCAAGAGCGCCTTAGGGAATAGCCTTCATAGAGTTCGTTCAACCTCAAGTGTGATTTAGGGCTATATCATTGCGCAACTAAAGTTCGTTCAACCTCAAGTGTGCCTCAGGGAATAGCCTCGATAAAGTTAGTTTAATCTCAAAAGTACCTTGGAAAGGAGCCAGGGAACGTTAAGTAAGCAAATCCATGCAATATTGCGAGGGGATACTCACTGTCTCATTTTTTTTATTTGAAGTGTATTTCATGTCATTTTAAGACATGTAAAAAAGGCTGAAAAAATTGCTATATTAAAAAAATAAAAAAATAAAAAATGAAGGTAAAAAAATTGAACTTCAAAAAAGCATTAAGAAATTGGGGGGTGGGTTGGGGGGTGGTAAAAGTTCAGGGGAGGGGTATTGGGGCCTTTGGAGGTTGGGTTATTGATGAATAGGAGATGTCGTATCATTGCCTAAAATATATATGACTTTTGTAGTAGCTCCAATAGTGTACCCACTATGGGCGTCATCAAATCCATAACCCCTCACTACTTGATTTGTTTTCATCGAACTTTTTATCCCAGATCACTACACAATCTGTTTCGTAATAGCTCAGGAAAGAAAAATCGTCTTTTCCGGGTTTGTTCAGAGTTCAGTAAACCTCAATTTATCTTAGGTACATCATGGTCAAAGAAATCGACCACACACATCCTCAGGTAAAGGCCACATCCATTGCACCAGTCAATTCAGTGAAATTCACGAGCGCCTGGCCTTGAGAGAGGTCGCTGATTTCTCAAAGCAGTCTGGCCTTCATAGAGTTTGTTGGCCCTGGCCTTGACACGGTTCAGTGGTTCCCAGTGCCTCTGTAGAAATATAACCTAGCTATCTACTTAGACTGTGTATCTGTGTATTTTCTGACCAGGGCGAAAATACAAATAGTTCAGTTGCCCAATTAAGATGGATTTTTTGGAAATAATTACGTTTGGTCAGAAACATCACTGTGATGACATATTGCAGGCAAATCCTTGCACTATTCACATTCAAAATTCGAAATAGCTGTGGAAGGGTAGGGTCAATCTAAGAGGGAAAGTGAACAAATAAGCAACTACATTAAAATGAAGGATAAAGTAACAAAGCCATGATATTCTCAGAAGGCAGCCCTTAAGCTCCCCTCACTATGAACTTGAACGACGTCCATTGAACGTCTAAATGTTTCAGACTAACGTCTGAAAAGGTTTCAGTATTATCTGAAGAAGCAGCGCGTTTATTAAAAGAAGAAGCAGGTTTTTGCTTAAAAACAAAAAGAACAAAGCAAAGTATCGGCAAGCTCATAACCTAAAAATCATAGGGTGAAATGTCAATTTCAACTTCTGCTACGTGGATAGTGGTCCTTCCGTTAGTTGAACGTGGTGTTACTTTGGTTTTGACTGTCAAAAAATGATGTTTTGGTCCTTTGAGAGCTGACTCTAGAATCAAGGAACCTAGAATTGAATTAAACAAATCAATTCTATTGAATTACACAGATCATAAAGATCGTATCTGTATAGAGAGAATATTTACAGGTTGACTTAGAATTGAATTTTAGGCACCGATAAACAGTTGATTTTCGGTCAATATTTACATATCTAGGAAACAAGCCAATAAAAAAAATAGGGTAAGTTGCACTAATTTGGCCAAAGACCCAAGTAAATAAACACGGCCAATTGTTATTCTGCTATCTACCACAGCAATGAAGTGGGCAGCCCCTCAAAACTTTCCAAATAATATCACTCAGTAAAAAAAAAAATTGGAAATAAAAAAAAAAACAATGTGACCTACTTTCACCAACCTTTATATGATTGTTGACCAGCGCTGAAAGAAATTATAATTTTATAAGCTCATAAGTTGATTTTTTTTTTATTTTTTTTTAATAGCTGTAACCTCTTTAGCGCTGAGAAAGAAAAAAGAGGATTTAGGAGGCCCTTGTTATACCATTCCATTTCCTCAGTCCCAAACACAGAAGTTGAAATACCAAGCTGGATGAAAACGAAAAATTAAATAGCTTGTGAAAGTTTATAACAGCACCTTCAGGTCCTTGAGAAAACATGGCAACTGCTATTTGAGTCTCCAAATTTTTCTGTTTATTATTCTAAGTAGATATTTTGGGAATAGGGCCAAGAGACCATAGTATATCTGAAACACTTTCAGATTCAATCTTAATTCAGTTTGAAACCACTGACTGTTTTATTTGCCTCCTTGCATAGAGCTTTCCACTCGAAAGAGAAAAACAATTCAAAGCAAAAAAAGAAGAAAAAAACAGAAGAAAAATATCCTCCAGAGCCATTGCTGACACATAGGACGTCAAATTGACGGTTCAGTTGCTGGGACTGTTTTTAAAGAGTTCAAAATTGCTTGCTCAAAGACGAAAAAACTTGACAAAACAATTTCAAATAGTCTTCTCCGACATTGACTATGAAAGTCCACTTCGGTCACTATACAGTGATTTAAACAGTACGATCATCCTAAGAAAATATCTGTGTACTACCGTTTGGGCGCCTATAAAGGCTCCTCTTATTTTCTCTTTTTAAACGATCTAATGGATATTTCTCAGTAGCTCGATTGACTTTGAAAAATGATGCGAACTTGTGTATGATTGCAAAAGCAGAAAGAAAGGGGGTGAGCCGGCGAAGTGGTTGGCTATTGCCCTATCTCATAGGTACGACTTATAGCTTAACTGAGTGGCCTACCCAGGATTTCTAAAAGGGGGTTTGGACTAAATTTTAGCAAAAACAAAAATCTTTAGTGCTAACTTTCAGTCGACACTGCAACTGGAAAATAGCCGGAATTTCATAAATATTAGGAGAGGGATCCATGAAGTGGCCAGACTATTTGAGTTTGCCACAAAATGTGTTACCACAAAGGGTCAACCTACAGAAAATACAAAAATTACATAAACATCTCAGAAATTCATGTTGGGAACTGGGACTAATCCAATCCAATATAAATATGTGTGAAAATAGGAAGTGACTAAATTTAATTTAGCTGTGTGTCTGCATTCATGCCGACCACATAAATTCCCTTTGAGAACATACTGATAAAACTACGGAACTGAAATAGCAATGCGAAATTCAAATATATCAGTAGACTATACAAAAAATGCAATTCCTGAAGGTTTGAGCAGTATTTAATTTTGAGATTACAATGAAAACAAAAATCTGTTCAAATACGTTTAATTTTCAGTAAGTGGCAAATGAAACTCTGGTCTTTTTTGAGGAGGCAGTAGCCTCACTTTTACTTGCGGTAATTTCCATTCATTTTAAGCTTGTCTTGGTTATTCATTTCAATTTCTGTTTGTTCTATGTTTTACTCGACCACTCAGAGTCATTTCTTTCCGTTTTAAGTTTGACCTGATGTATCATTTTTATTTCTGTTAATTTGAGTTTGACGAATTATAAAACCTTTATTTCTTCTTGTCATATGCTTCAATATTTTTTATTTTAGAAAGCATTTAGTAATGTCAAAATGACCTATTTTGGGCACCAGTGTTTCAGTACTCATAGTGCCTTGACGGGGTATCATTGTTAGTGCCTTCTGAGGTTAACTACGCAACTGAAAGCTTTGTCCGTTCTTCAAATGTCAATCATGGAAGCATGGAAGTCCTGCAAGAATTAAAGAGAAGTCTAATATAAAATATAGGTAGTTATGATTCTTCAACGTAGCTATTTAGTTCTGCTTGCTTAGTAATTCTATAAACAAGCTGCAGTAATCTCTTTTTATTTAGATGCAAAGTGATGAATACCCTAAAAATTGTCTAAAATATACTAGGAGCATCAAATGAGCAATTAGTTGCAAATTAAGACCAAGTTATGGCTTGGATTTTAATTTGAGTTTGTAGTAGCTCATCCCAGACTTTCAGTCTCAAAACATTATAGGGTGATGCAACTTCTGCTAAAGTTACTTGTTGGATTTAGTTTTTTATTTCAACTTTAAAAATCCGTTCGCTTTCATATTACTGCTCTTTTGAGACTAAAATTTGGCATCGTATACGTTAAAATTCCTGTTTAAGCTTTTACTGTTCAAGCTTACCAGCTAAATACTTACAGGTAGACTGTCCTCTTAGAAGCTGATAATAATGATCAAATTCACTCTCGACCATTTCAAACTGAGTCAAAAAACTTGTCCTGTGACTTGTAGACACTGTGAATATTTTTGTTAAAACCTGGAAAAACACAGCTATTAATAGTCTTATACGACTAGCTACTACTATTACTGCTATTGCTACTAACAACGGAAATCCGCGCCTAAATACCTGAAACCAACGCAGCTACGCAAGCTCCTCCTCAATCCTAATCTATTTGAAGTTTTTTATTTACAACCTCTCGAGGATTGTCCTTTACATCCTTTCTTGCAACTTTTTTCCACTTCATCTGGGACGACCTGCTTTTATTTACCCCTAGATGGATGACTAAAAAGGAAAATATTTGGCAATCTATCATTCTTCATTCGCAAAACGTGTCCAAGCCATTTCAAACTTTCACTCATTACAGCCTTAGAAAGCAGGATAGAGCTACATTTTTCGTGCAGCTTAAACTAGTTTGCTTTGCTTTCCTTTTTTTGCTGGGAGCTTCAACTTCTTTGAAACTTTCTTTAAGTTCGTGCTTTAAGCTCATTTTTGGGTAAGTATCAGTTAGGGCTCTATGTCTGCTGCGTTTTCTTGCACTATCAGCTGAGCACTATTTCAACTGACAACAGTAGATTTGGGATATGTTCTCATTGTTTCATGTAACTGAATTGTAGCTGCTTCTTCTTGGGCTGCTGGTCTTAGGCTCGGCTCTGTCTGTCAAAAATGCTAAAAGGTAATAAACATCAGAAAAAAACATCTAGGAGAAAAGGTCATATGACTGGCTAGACAAATTACGTTGTCATGTTCTGAAGACGCATCTTGTGAATAGATAGCACTTTTAAAAGTTATGCGATCTTATGCACAAACATCCTTTAGCCAGGATTTTTCTGATGCCAGGAATCGCCGGATTATTCGACACAGTATTTCAAAGGACTAAAAAAACTGACACGTCAAGTGGTTGAAGGCAATGTGAACAATAAAGCAGAAATTTGACAAAGTGAATCCGTTTTTACGTTACTTACAGAAATCGATAACCGAAATTGAAACATGGGTTTCAGGATTTTCAAGCAACGATGCAACTGGATTATCTAGAACTACATTTACTTGCTTCTGAAAAATTGTTTGCAATCATCAGATCTCTTTTGAAAGAGAAAGGCCAACACATCCAGGGGGTGGGCATCTAAAATATTATTTCAGGGGGTTTAACACGAAGAAAGTCATACGCTGGGGGGAATTGTCTGTCCACTTGTACTTACAAACTACAAAAAGTGACATTTTTACTCTTTTGGCTGAGACAGTTTGTTAAACTCGTTTTGTTCCTTTCTTGGCAAAAGTATGTGAGACTTATAAAACTGTAGAAAGTCCTGTTTCGTAGCAATTTCGAATTCTAGTTGGTCTAAAGCGACAACGAACATATGGTGATTTCAAGTTCTCAAAAAAACGTTTGAAAATAGGAGCAGTAAACCCAGCCACTCTTGCTTGGCTGGTATTTTTTGATGTCCGTGTTGAAAGTTCAGAGTTTTGCTGTACATAGCTTTTGAGCCAGTTTAAGCCAGCCATCTCAGCCTAAGTTTCAGGGACTATGATGGACAGCATCAATAAGCTAACTTTCGGGCGGCTTTTAGCGTCAGACATGTTAATTAAACTAAATTTCTGAAGGTGGTGCTATTTTTGTGTAAATACTGTTTTCAACGGGGTCCTCATCACCTTTGTGGACATTAATTCCTGTGTAAAGGTTGTTTTGATCCCTTGTTTTTTGATTGCTTAAAGACATGCATCTTATAGCATCAAATTAGATTGTCAAACAGTTCTTGGCAACGAACTGTAAGTAAGAAGCGACCCGGCTTAATAGTAACCGAAACTCTAACAAACGGAATTTCGATACTAATAGAGACATCAAAAGAATCATATTTTCATGCTGATTTCAAATATATAAGTTTAATCGAGTTTAGTCTTACCCATCAAAACTTACGAGCCTGAAAAAATTTGCCTTATTTCGAAAAAAAGGAAATAGCCCCCTAAAAGTCATAGGACTCTAATAAAAATCATACCATCCGATTCAGCGTATCAGAGGAATTTTGTATTTTTTTGCCAGAAGAAAGATCACAGATGCGTTTTTCTTTCTCCCAGGCGTGATCGTATCGATCCAGTGGTCCTAGAGTATCGTGGGTGGGCTGATTTCAACGGAAATTAAAAGTTCTAGTGCCTTTTTCAAGTGACCAAAAAAATGGAGGGCAACTAGGCCCCCTCCCACGCTCATTTATTCCCAAAGTCATCCGATCAAAATTTTGAGATAGCCATTTTGTTCAGCATAGTCGAAAAATATAATAACTACGTCTTTGAGGATGACTTAATCTCCAACATTCCCCGGGGGCAAGTATGCATTTTATTGGAAGAAAGGTCCTTTGAGGGGACTATCAGAGTGTATTATTGTATGTGTATTGATAATGAATAAAATCTTATCTGATCTTATGAACTTTGCCCAATGTTTACATATAGTATTGGTTATTGGGAATTGTACAGAAGTTTTCAGGGGGGATTTTCTGGTAGTTTGGGGGGGGGAGAATGGGTGGGTCGGGGGTTACGTGGAAGGATCTTTCCACGGAGGAAGCTTTCATGGGGGAAGGGACATTGCTGTGAAGGGGACGCTGGATTTCCCAGCATTGTTTAGAAAAACGATCAGAAAAAAAAATTCAACTGAAAGTAAGGAGCAGCATCAAAACTTACAACGAACAGAGATTATTAAGTATATGATTGGGTTCGCCACCTAGTCATTACCTCGCTCTTTACGCTAAAGTTTTTTTTTTTACTTTCATCAGAGCTATTTATTCTAATTATCGGCCTTTGTGATTAAGGGGTCATTCTTAATGAATTGGAATAAAATTTGAACTTTTGCGTAAAGAGCGAGGTATTGACTAGGTGGCAAACCCTCTAATATATGTAATAAATATATACGAATATAAAAGTTCGTTACGTAAGTTAATTCGTAAGTTACGTCAGATGAAAATTTCGAGACAACCATTTAGCAAAAAAAAGTAAAATTAATGTGCAAATTTCGTTTTAATTATTCATGTAAAGTGAGCCAAAATCAAAGCTGCATTAATTCAAAAACGTTCAGAAATTAAATTAAAAAAACAAGTCTTTTTTTAACTGAAAGTAAGGAGCGATATTAACGAACAGAAATTATTCCGTATATGGAAAGGGCTGTCCTCTTCTCCACGCCTCGCTCTTTACGCTAAAGTTTGACTCTGTCTCACAACTTTATTTTTTAAAACAGTGACAGAATTTAGCGTTAAGAGCGAGGCGTTGAGGAGGGGACAGCCCCTTTCATATACGGAATAATTTCTGTTCGTTTTAAGTTTTAATATCGCTCCTTACTTTCAGTTAAAGAAAACTTCTTTTTTATTGTTTACTCTTTCTAAAGCCGAGCTCTTCAGTAGCTTTTCCAAATATTAGTCTTTCTGCCAACACAGACTCCACAATCTTTTTAAGGCTCCTCTGGTGAAAACAACCATGACAAGCTATCAAGTGCGTTCGAACTGCCTAAAAATGACGTGGTCAGTGACTCACGTAACAAGAAAGATTTTAGGTACCAAGGACATCAAAATAAACGCATTTTTTTTCCTCCCAGATTTATCTTTAGTCTCTCCATACCAGAAAACTACAATTTTGTAATATTTTTTTTTTTCAAACCATGAAGTTCTTAAGAGTTTTCTACGTTTTGCCAGCGTTGCCTTCCAGAACTATGAAAATAAATGAATAAAAATAATGTATTAAATTTGACACCGTTTTTGATCGGTAAAAAATTCAAACACTAACAATTTCCTGAGCCCCAAATACAACTGTACCTTCAAATGAAAGCTATTCTTCTTAACTTGTTTAGTACTAGATGTAATTCGCTTATTTTTGCGGATTTTTCACTCATTTTTATTTTCATCTTTAAATGTAGCACTCGCTACTGTCAATCCCTGCATAGCCGCAGATAAACCTTGTTTCTAAAATGGAATTGGCGGTTTTTCCTAATATTACAAGATATTTATGATTGGGTAAGTTTCCACTTAACCAATTCAAATAATCAGATTTATTTTTACTGTCTTTGGTGCTTTAAGGTCTTATTTCAAATAACACTACAACAGTTATTATGAGCAGCTGGTGCAAATTTGTGAAAAAACAACAACATAGTATTCAACATAAACCTTAAGAAGTAACAGATGAACAAATGACCTACAAAATTAAATCTCTTTACTTTGTTTTGGTGGGCATTTTTGGGCTGAAAAACCTCTTCCTAGCTAATTTATCTAATGGGGGCTGCCCTCCCCCTAGTAAAATAATATTTGTTTGGAATGGAAATATAATGAATTGGAGCTAATAGACTTGAGATAGATTATGTAAGATATTGACTCTTGCGGATAGAAGAGCATCGCCAACTGCGGGAAACCATGTTATGACCAAGATGTGCCCAGGATTGCAAAAACAAAAAAAAATTATACTGAGTGCCTGAGGGACTTCGTGCTCTTCGGTTCTAAGCACTTTTGTAGACTTGACAATTCCCTATCCTATGCTGGTTGGGGTCCCTTTTCTTTTCCTGAGGCGAATATGATTTAAATATTTCAATCATATGAAAATTACACCTTGGAATGTTGCAACGTTAAGAAACAACTATCGTATTGACATTTTGACAGATGAATTAAAAAATTTTGATTTAAACTTCTTAGGAGCTAAAGGAACAAATAGACAGTATTCTAGGTAGAAATACGGTATTTTATTAGGGAATTTAAATGCCCGGGATGGTAGAAACAGGGATAGATGGTATCGTAATATAGGTATATTTTGCGTATGAAAAGAAAATGATTATGGTTATAGACTGCTGAACATTTGTAGGCAAAATAATTTAGTTATAAACAATACAATGTATGGCCATAAATTGGCCCGTAAGTTGACATGGTACCCACATGAGGGTAAGACGACCAACCTCATTGATTATGTTATTATAAACCAAAGACTGGCAGGATCGATACAAGATATAGGGGTGTTGTTATTGATGTTAAATGTAATGATCACCATCTAGTAGCATTAGGGTTAATACAAAGCTGAAATTTAGGAAGAGTAACTACCTACCTGGAAATTATGACTTTGTGAGTTCAAGTTGCAAGAATAGGTTTGAAAATTATCATTAAGAACACAAAGTCACTAAGGCTGGGAAGAAGTGAAGGTGAAGAGGTGAAGCTGGGTAACAAGAAGATTAATCCTGGGGATAGCTTCAGTTACATGAGTATGATTAGTAAAGATCGTGGATTCTGGAAAGATGTTAAAAGTAGAATAGCCAAGGCCCAGGTTGTTTTTTTCACAGTTACTAAAATTTAGAAGAATGGGAAGAAAAGTCTGCGAGCACAGATGAGAATATTGCAAGTTATACTAGTGACATGTGAGCACAATGATGAAAATAATGCCACGATGACACTCTTTGAAATGCTGGTGTTCCGAAAGACGGAGGAGGATCTGTTCGATGTTTTTCAGGAGAATCGTCCAATGATTTTTTTGGGTGCTCCTCTGACTGACCTTATTACAAACAATAAGCTCTATGAAGAATGTGGTTCTATCCCACACTCTAGGGCCATAGTGAGAGAAAGGTTGAGATGGTTAGGACACGTTGGGGAGGGTGAAGGATGAATGGATTACCAAAGATCAACCTTTTTAGCAACGAGAAGCGTGTCGTCCTCGAATTAGATGGAAGGGTGTCGTAAGGAAAGATTCGAGGGAAATCTGAACTTCTTGTAAGAGTTAAAAGAGAGAGGCTTTGATTGGATTGGGAAGGAGGAGGACTGTGCGTGTCTGTGTTTGTCTCAGGCGGTTTGATGCTGCAATGAGTTGTTATTAATAGTAGTAATAGTAGTAGTTTTTGGTCCCATTTTTAGGTTACCGTTCATGTGGTCGAATGAAATAGCATAATCTGAAGATTTTAAGAAATGCTCATCTTTTAAGAATAGTTAATTTTATTTATTTCTTCACGGATACGTGAAACATGGATCTAACTTACCTAGAAAAATAATTCACTGAACAGAGCCAAGAGATCCATTGCTTGTTGGCTTCAAATCTCTTTTAAGATTATATCAAACAGTTCGTGGTAACCAACTGTAAGTAAGGAGCGACCCGGCTCAATGGTAACCGAAACTCAAAAATGGAATTTTGATACCAATAGATACATCAAAAGAATCAGATTTCAATGCTGATTTCAAATATATAACTTTCATCAAGTTTAGAACCTTAATGAAAATCACACCATCATATTCAGCGTATCAGAGAACCATACTGTAGAGGTTTCAAGCTCCTATCTACAAAAATGTGGAATTTTGTATTTTTTGCCTGAAGAAAGATCACGGATGCGTGTTTATTTTTTTTTCCCAGGGGTGTGTACCGTGAGCAAAATGCGATATATTTAAAATACAAAAATAAAGTTCCTTCTTTCTAAAGATAATTCCAACTTCCTCTAATTAAGTTAAATCTAGTTTCAAAAATGAAAAGTCCTTAATCAGCAAAGAGAAAAATTGCAGTTAGCCTCAGACAAAGAACGGCGCTATCCAAGCTTTGGATTTCGCTAAGACAGTGGGCAATAAAAAAGATGCTACGCACAATTTTTCTAAGGAAGTTTAAATGATAAGAACCGTGTGAACGCTTGAATCATCAGAAATATTTAAAACAATTTATTGGACGAAGGGTTTGCATCCTTGGGCCACATGAGCACATTGTGAGCCAGTTCTTAGAGCGCAGGACAAAAAACTACGTTTGATAGTGGGGTAAAAGTGCTTTTTGAAATTATTCGTAAATGAGATTCAGGATCATTTAGAGCAGAATTATATTGGAGTCCAGGCATTTGCGATTCAAGTTATTATGCAGTCATTGTAGAGACTTGGTTATTATTTGCCGTCAATTGAAGTGACCCATTGCTGTACACCTAAACATGTAAGTCTCAATAAAACCATTGCTTTTCTATTTTGTGTCTATTTTATTTTATATGTCTGTATCTAGCCACACGACATGTAACTAGTTCGCATATCTCCAAGGCGCGTTCCCAAGGAATCTGATCTCCAGATAGCTCGAGGAGAAGAGTTCACATTTATATGGCTACACATTTTATTTTCTCCCATTAATTGAGGGTGGCGTAGGCCTTGTTGGCACGATCTTTAGCGCTATATGTGGCGCTATCGGAGAACCTATAAGGTGTAAGTTCACAGCTTCAAGGTACGATAATAGATTTGACGCGGTCAATATATATGACCACAATTAAGCCCAGTCCTTTCTTTTATAGCTACAAATATCTTTCTTTAATCGCTACAAATGGCACGGTCGGAAATTGGAGGAAAACTTGCGAACTAGTTAGGCTATAAACCTTGCAATTTAAATTTCATAATTGGACTGATACAGACATATAAATAAAGTGATTAGGCCTATTGCCACTAAGCTACTACAGGTAAACCCTTTAGATATCTCATAGGAGATAATAGCCTCCCCCAAAATAGGTGAAGTGAAAAAATAAATTTATTTTGAGTTGATTCAAACGCAAAAAAAAATGTCGGACGACCTTAACGATTCATTAATAGTGCAGAAGTTAGTCGCGAAAAATATACAAAATAGCAAAGTCTAGTCCGGAGTAAATTGGTCAATCAGATATTGACGAATTCAATATCCAATTGGCCCAGTTTGTGCAACTAACAAAAACAGAGCTAGAAGCGTTAGTCGACATGCTCCTACTACGATTAAAAGGCCAGGCCTTAACCTTTCTAAAACAGATTGAACATACCATAGGCAATGACGCCAACTTGCCAATAAATACGGTGGACAAATTATTAAAAGCATTTAAAGATAGATTTATCGAAACCAGTTCCATAAATAAATTAAAATACGGAATGGTGAGCTTTGATTATTCACAAAATTTAAGAGAATATCTTGATAATATACGCATTTCAGTAGAGGCAAAATACGGAAGAGGTTCAGGACAACTGTATGAAAAAGTCATACTAAATACCTTTTTGCAAGGACTACCCCCAAAACTATATAGAATGGTAATATCCAAAAATATTCAGACGTTGGATCTTGCAGTTCAGGAGGTGGAGCGATTAATCGAAGTTGATACGATGGTTGCAAATCACAGTAAAGCAAAAATAAATAGCCTAGGCAATTCAAACGCGAACCTAATCTTCAAGGGCGATCAGGCGTCTCCCAATTTCTTTTCAAGGGATAACTCCCCAGTGCCACAGAGAAATAAAACGCAAGAACCCGCTAGGCAGAAAACAGTACGTTTTCAGCCTGTCAAACAATCTAATTATGAAAATAACCATACAATAATAAGATGCTATATTTGCAATCGACCTGGACATATCGCGAAAGAGTGCCGTTATGTCCCCAATCGCATACCAAGAATTGCTGACGGTAGTACGCAAAATTATGGCCACCATTCGTTCGGAAGAACAAATTTTAGCGCCGGTGGTGCACTAGGCTATAGCCAGGGAAGATTGCGCCAATCAGTACCTTACAACGCGTACCAACCAAAATTATATAACCCTCCCCCCAATAGACAAATTAACTACCGATTTGAAAACCCAAATAATCGCCAAAGCCAATATAATGCGAGAATGCTATATAGAAATCACGAAAATTTGCCGACAGGAAATGAAAGTTTTGCAAGCCAACGGCATTGGCAGTCAGCGCCATCAAGCAGCACTGACGCAAGACATTCAAGTTACCATAATAATATATGGCGAAGGCAGACAGATGTAAATCAATTAGATATGCCTACGGAATCCCATATGTCTGAATATCTATTACAGGCACCAACACATGAAATAAATCCTCAGGGAAACGTTTCAGGCCCCTCAGAAATATAAATTGGACCCAGAGGGTGCCCAGAATATTTAATAGGTCCAAAACAATGGTAGTGCCGTCTTGTAGTGATAATAAAAATAGGTTGCCTATATTTAATGATTTTTGTGTAGAAAACGTTTACTTTAAGGCCTTAGTTGACAGCGGACCTACAGTCAATATCATAAGCTCATGCGTATTTAATATGTTGCCTCTGCGTATTAGGCAACAAAGAAATTTTAATAATCCCAATTTAACTAGTGTGACAGGACATAAATTGGATGCAAGAGGTTCAATTTGCCTAAACGTAAAAAGGGACAATAGGATCTTTTCGACAAGTTTTATAATATGCGATAACTTTCCGTATGAAGCAATTATAGGTGCAAATTTTTTAAGGTCCAATAGGGTACTATTAGACGTAGCAAACGAGAGGCTTGTCTACCCGGCTAAGGTAGGGGAAAAAATTTCTACCTTAAGAAATCGTAACAGAGGTTACGAAGACAACGTAACAGTAAACAAAATTTCTGACGATATAATGTCGCAATCTTTTGAACCTCATGTCTCGTAAGGAGGAAAAGGAATAATCAGAAACTTGTCCAATTATTCTGAAAGACATTGCAGAGATGAAGTAAATTTAAATAATAAAAGTGTTGAATCCGCAAAAATAAAAATAGGAGATATGCGACAGTACAGGTCAAACGAAATCAAGAAAATAGCGGAATTATGGAAAAACATAGTAAAACCCAACGTGACGCCACAAGATGCCGCAATGGCGCAGCCTAGCGCCAGTATGAATCTAATAAACAATGAAAATAAAGAGAAATATTACGGATTCGCGATAAGGAAAACAAAAGTCCCTCCCAAAACGTTGCAAAAAATTCAAATATCACAGATGATTGAACCAGTGGTTAACAAATCCGAAATATGGTTTGCGACCCCATCAAGGGAAATTCCTGAAAATATGCTATATCAGGAACAGATTATATCTTATGACAAAGGAGAAGGTTTTATTTGGGTAACTAATAACCACGAAAATGATACAATTACAATAAAAAAGGGGACGTGTTTAGTTCAAATCCAAGTTATCTCGGAAAATGATTTAAATAGATGGGAAAATTCTAAAACAAACCTAGTTAACGGCATTAAAACCTCAAATAACAAATATCCTCTAACTAAAACGCAATTTTTAAACAAATTTAATGTGGATCATATTACGGACTTGGAACTTAAGAAAAAATTATGCGAATTATTACGGAGTTTTAAAGATGTATTTTCCGCATCTGAAGATGACATCGGACTGATACCATTTTATAAACACTCAATTTTAACGACTGGTAATTGCTTAGCAAAACAGCAATATCGTGTGCCATATAAGCACAAAGAATGGCTGAAAAATAAAATTCATGAATTAGAAAAAAATGAAATTATACGCCCAAGTATAAGTCCGTATAGTGCACCAGTGATCTTAGTACCAAAGAAGAATGGTGACCTTAGACCTGTAGTAGACTATAGAGCCCTCAACAAACAAGTAGTTAGCGATAAATTTCCTTTAGCAAGAATAGATAAAATTCTTGACTCTATTTCAAGCAAAAACAAAATTTTTACTTCTTTGGACCTTACCCAAGGCTACCACCAAGTGAAAATAGCCGAAAAAGATGTCCATAAAACTGCATTTTCAAAATCTGAATGTGGTTCATATGAATACTTAAGGGTACCTTTTGGACTTAAAACAAGTTCAAGCGCGCTATGTAGACCCCCTATTACACCTGTTAAGAAGATTAAAGAATATCATTCATTTTGTTGATGATGTCATATGCGTGGGAGAAAACACTGAACAACACTTAGCAACATTAGCTAAGGTGTTCGAGAAGTTCAGACAGGGCAATTTAAAATGCCGGCCTGAGAAAGTAAATTTATTTCAACCTAAAATTAAATTTTTAGCAGTAGTAGTGACACAAGGAGAGATATTCCCAGACCCTGATAAAATAAAATGTGTTGAAAACCTCAAACCCCCTAGTACCATGAAAGAATTAAGGGGAATTTTAGGTCTTACTGGCTACTTTAGAAAATTCGTACGCAATTACGCCCAAATTGCGAAACCCCTCACGGAATTAACTAAAGGGAACTCCCGAAATGTTACCTGGTCCCAGGAAGCTCACACTTCCCTAGACCGTCTCAAAAAGGCGCTCACTTCTGAACCAATATTATCACTTCCTGATTTCGAAAACGGACAATTTGTGGTCACAACCGATGCTAGTTCAAAAGGCATTGGGGCTATTCTTTTGCAAATAATTCCCATAGGAAACCCTGATCCTTTACAAGGACCTTCTAATAAAAAAAATAGAAAAAGTTATATGCTATTCGAGTAGAACTTTATCAAAAGGCGAAAGTAGTTATTCCGCCACAAACTTAGAATTATTATCTATAATCCACCGCTTGGACAAATTTAGACACTATTTAATTGGTAGAAAATTTATACTACGATCAGACCATAAAAGCTTGCAGTACCTGCGCACATTTAAAAACCCCACGGGCATTCTAGCTAGATGGATTATGAAAATCCAAGACCTAGATTACGAATTTGAATATTTAAAAGGTAAACAAAATGCAGCTTGCGATTTTTTGAGTAGACACCCAGAAAATATTCCGTCAGAAGCTGAGGAAAATGAAGTTAACGCTATCAATGCTAAGAGCAAACATGGACGTAAGAAAAACGTCAAGCACGCGATAAAAGAGAATAAGATTAACTATTGTCCCTTGTCTTTAGAAAATATAAAAAGAAAGCAAAAAAAGGACGAACTGTGTTCAGCGCTTATTAATTATTTTGTGAATGACGATGCGTTACCGGATAAATTCAAAACGCTTAGAAAAGAAATAGATAATTTTTACTATGATCTTGATGAAGAAATACTATGTAGAATCGTGACTGCTGAGACAAATAGAAACCAAACTTCACTAATACCTGTATTACCACAAAACTTAATAGCACCTGCATTTGAATGTGTTCATTCAGATATAGGTGGACATTTAGGAGTAATGAAAACTTTCCATAAATTAAAACAATATTTTTACGTGCCGTGGCAATGACAAAACTTAAAGAATTTGTAAGTACATGCGAAGCGTGTAACTTAAGAAAATCCCCCAGGCTTATCCTAATCCTCCAATGGGAAGAGTCCCGGTAGCAAAGTATCTCTTCGATATTATCTCATTTGACTTATACGGAACGAGCGGAGGCTTGCCTGTTTCCAGCAGAGGCCATACTTGTATTCTTTCGGTTACAGATCACTTTTCAGGATTTATTTTTGCAAAAGCATTGAAAAATCAAGGTGCTTACGCCACAATTAAGGCGTTAGCAAAATTATTTTTAAAATTTGGCATTCCTAATAAAGTTGTGAGTGACAACGGAAGTAATTTTGTTTCAAAGGTAACAAAAGACTTAATGAATTTTCTTAATATAGAGAAAATGGTGACAGCTCCTTACCACCCACAAGCTAATGGTAAAATAGAAAATAGGCATAAAATATTTTCAAACGTATTGAGTATTTACACAAAAGACAATAGGGGTGACTGGGATCAATTCTTACCTTATTTAACTAACGTAATCAACACTGCTTATTCAGAAACAACCAAAGACAATCCATTCTATTTACTTTTCGGTCGCGATTTTAGAATCCCGTATAATGAGATTATTTACTCTCGGCAGTATTATAATAACTCGAAGGATTACAAACAAGAATTCATAAATAGGATGAGGAAAACTTATAAAATAGTAAGGCAAGAGTTGGAAAAATGTAAAATAAACCAAGAGCTAAGAAACTAACCCAAAGTAAAGGGGAATATAGATTTTAAGATAGGAGACTGCGTCTACCTAAAGAACGAAGCAAAAACGGAAGGCAAAAAACTTTCCAACAAATATTCTGGACCGTACAGAATAGTCAAAAAGTACGATAACGAATATGCTTTTAAAATGGAAAACCCCGATAGTGGAAGAACTGACAAGGCGCATGTTAGCCGAATAAAAAGAGCCAAATTTCCAGAGAGATGGGTATCACATCCCTCCTCTACAGATTCGTCAGATGCAGAAAATGAGCCCCCTAGATCAAGATTGGCAGAGCTAAAACCCTTTAATTTTAAACAAGATTATTTTGAAGATGACAGTGATGAGGAAAACTTTGAAGGAATTTTTAGCAATGAAAAATCTAGTTATTCCAAAGAAAAATCCCTAACACTAGTAAGAATAAAACGCCAAAAGGCTCAAAAAGTTCATTATCAGAGAGCGGGGGAGAATTGAATTATACAATATCTCCAAACACCCAATTTTTCCCCGATAGAATTTCGACCCCTTGTCCCCCCAAAAGATTTCCAGACGATATGGTTTCCCCTGCAACACCAATAGAAAGGCCCCTGTCATTGCAGGAAGAATTAAACAGAGCTGTAGAAACCCCCGGTATTACTGTAAAGAAAACTCCCCCCAAAGATTCAACTAAAACAAACCTGCGAGAAGCTATGGATTTAATAAATTTCCCCATAAAAACGAGTCAAAGTACATTGCCCGAGAATAAAACTCCCAAGAATGACAAGCAAGGACAATATCATGATATAAGTGTGTCCAAGGTCAAGCCTAAACAGTGGACTTCATGGAGGGAAACCCTAGTGCAAAAAATGCCCCATCCCCCTGAGGACATGGCATTCAAACAGTGGAGGAACCCCGCAAAAACTCTTGATTTCTCTCAAAGCTCTCAAGAATCTTTCAAATCTCCCGAGTTGAAGCCTCAAAGCGAGGACCTAGAGAATAAACCTTCTACTTCCAAAGGAGTAGAAATTTACGAAGGAAGGGCAGGTGATAACTCAAAAAGTGCCACCTCTAAAAGTTCTAATCCGGATGCGTCGGGAACTAGTTCCGAAGAGTCTGACGGCGAATCAGACCATATAGTAGTTAAAGAAATAGGAAAATCAAGACCGACTTCAGCAGCCGCACACGCAAAGGAAACAAAATTAAAAGGGCAAGAATTTTTGAAAAAACAATACAAAAAGTTTGATCTTATTTCGCAGGTAGAGCCGAAAAAGAAAAAACCGCAAGAAACAGAGGAGAAAATAACGACACAGTCAGGCAGAACGGTTAAAAAACCTGACAGATGGAAATATCCCTAATTAATGTAAAGACAAATTTCAAATCCCTTATGAAAATCAACTTGTGATCCACCATAATAAATTTAACAGTGTGCAAGTAAAGTTAACCAAGTCAATATTAATAAAAAAAATAATAATAATAATACGAGTGATGTCAAAACATTGGTGATCAGAGAGAAAGGTTAGAACAGAAAATAACCAAAGGTAGGAAGCTCGTGGTCTACTGAGGACGACAACTGGCGTTAGACCACGTCTTGTGGGAAGCCTGGGGAGGAACTCAAAGCCCACGCAGCGTTTAATTTGCTGGGTTTTGGCGGTCCCCTCGGATTTTCTATGAAAAATCGACTCAGGTCCTAACAAAGATTGATGTCATCAAAAAAAAAAAAAAATAAAAAATACCAGTAAAGAAGCTTCTAATTATGAGCTGATCATGTTCGTATATATGAACGGGATCATAAGGATCATGAATTCCGTTCCCTGGGATCATGTTCATATTTATGAACACTATCATGATTTCTGTTCCAAGAGAAACTGTTGGAACTTTGTCTTGTTATAATAATACAGAAAGAATAGACCCAAGTTACGAAACAGAATTACTGTTACAAAATGTGGGTACGATAACCATAAAACAAGGGTGTTGACTAGTAACTAAAGAGTCAACTGTTCGAACGCCGTTAATTACCACGAGAACAAAAATAATAAGTCCCAAAATAACCAACTTCAAGGCAATTAACCTGTCGTACACTATTCCCAATATAGAAAACGAGGAAATGAAAACCTCGATATGATTTCATTCATATCGAATGCTTCTCGTAGAAAACAGAGAAGCATTAGGTTCCCAGATTCCCCTATTTACAATTGAAGACCAGAGATTAACGTATGTGGATAATAGATACGGATTGTTCTCAACCAATTTCTGGTGGAACATGCTACTGGCCGTATGTTTCGTATTCGCAACTTCCCTGACCATAAGAACCCTATTGACTTTTAACTATGGAAAAATCCTGAGACTAAGAAGGCGAAAACCAAGAGAAGAACACGGGGAAACATCTGAAATGCAGAGGTTAAACCTGGAACCCCATGAGAACGTCTAAGCCAAGAAAAAGGGAAGACATTAGAAAACGATTGGGTAAAGACGTCTCCACTCGTCCTTGCTATGTCTTGTTCCCTCATTGTAAGGTTGTTTGCGTAAAACCGTGTGGGTATGACGCTGCAACATACGTTTCTTAAACAGCACGGACGTGCGTGAACAATGCAGGCATGAAATATGTTGAATAAACTCTGTCGTTGAAATAAACTCAAATTAATCATGTAGAATAAACTCTGTTTAAATGATTATTTTAAATCTAATGTAAAATTAGCTAAGTGTTGAAAGAAGTTAAAATAAAGTGTATGTAGTAGTGTATATTAGAAAGCATAATAAGAGACCACACTTAAAGTTAAAGAAATAATCTGTTATATCGTCGTTAGGCTATAACAACTTAGAAGAAACTTCTATGTATTGAATTTCCCAATGGGAACCTTACATATATATTTCAACCAACATGATAAAAATTTCGTTTTGTGCACTAATATTACTGTATTTATTTAACTCTGTCTCGTAGCGTAAAATTCATGTACCCAATCGATACGTGACTTATTTGTACTATGAGTATTTACTTTAAAGAACGTGTGATTCTGCCTCGTTATTTTTATTACAGGAAGTGGACCGACATATTGGATATCGATCATTACAATGAGTTGCCCAGTGCAGATACAACCTAGTAGCATCTATTTTCATCATACCTCAACCAACGAAGAGTACTCACCATAGACTCCAGGCAATTTTCATCCCAGCTTCGTCTACGAAAACAACAGTTACCTTTGATCGTTGTTTCCTCGACATGACCATATTACGTATCAGGTAACATTATATTTGAATCTCAGTATCCAGTGCATTATCGAACTATATAATCACATAAATTCTGAGAACCCCATCGATCATTACAAGATATAAGTACATAAATATCGCCTCTGATAATCATTATGGACCCATATACCATATGACCGTAAAGTTATGATATTTGATGACCCCAAAAACTATTTATGTGTCACAGACTTACGCGTCGAATCCCTTTCGACCATCTCTCGAAATCCATCCTATCCCCTCTGTGTGGAAAGTTCATATCTCTGTTATCCCATAAATGTTACGAGATAATTTCTGAAAAATGGACCTGGAAACCAAAATTAACCCCAGTGACTAACCCCTCAGTGACAATATACCCCTCCCACAAGTTAAAGACAATATGTTGAAGGAGTCACTAAAGTTTGATGTCAACCTTTTCCAAATCCAAACTTCAATTCCCCCATGATTAACCTAGGAATCCCTGCAAAGGTTAATATACGCAAGTCATGAACTAACAATTTTATAAGAGACACAAATGAACAATTTTAGACGAGAATAAATTCACTATGTGCCTCAAAATATCCCAAAAATGATATGCTGAGAAGAAAATAAACGCACTCCCAGTGTTCGACCCCTTAATGATAAGGCACCCTATGAACTATCAAAAAGCAGGTGAGAATGAACCCTGATATTATATTCCCACACCTGTAGTTGGAAGCATCATTTCCCAGTCTACAATTAGAGAAAGCTTGTCGTGTGAACACAATCGTACTTGAACTGTCCCATGAAGAAACCATAACGTAAGTGCTTCAAAAATTTCGCCAAGACGAAAAGAGTGAAGGACAATAATTTACAACAGAAGGATTGAGTACGCTAAAGAGACTCGAATGGTGATGAAATAGATGCGAATTTACACATGTTACTTCTTAATAACTTTATGTTAACTATATGTTACTCCCAATATCCTATCATTAACGTTGCCTAGCAAACATCCCCAGTGAAAGTGTTTTAATGTTACCAGTGAACATAGTAAACCGAATATTGTGTGTTTTAAATCCTTTTTGTATGTAGTGTTAGATGTCCAGATAGAGTTATGCGTAGTGTTGTCGAGCTATTCATTTAATGTAGCATAGATAGAAAGTAATGTGCCATATAGACAGCAAAAAAAAGGGGCCTTGTAAAAAGTGAATTCAAAAAAAATCTTATATAAAGGTAGAATAGCCCCAACCTTGTTGGAAATGTAAAAGTAATCAGTGTTAGATGTAGAAAAACAAAAAAAAATCTTTAGTATAGTAGCTAGCCTAGAACCATGAATAATCTCAGTCCGGTAGACGAATTTTAGATAGGGATGTAGTATAAAATAAGAAAAGTAATAGAGAAAATTTTTTGCACTCCTGATTAAGCCCTGGTGTTGCATGGTGTTGGACACCCCCCGGTCTCCACAAATCAGGGAGACCGAAAATTACCCTTGGCAGGTCGCTAATGAAGGAGGCGAAGCTGGCGAGGTCCTCGTTGGAGGAGCTATGGTTGAAGGCTCAGGACAGGTCATCGTGGCGAAACACTGTTGCTGCCTTATGCGCCCCCAGGCGTAGGAGGACCTAAGTCTAAGTAAGTAAGTGATTAAGCCATAACATAAATATAAAATAATTATGTAGAAGAAATAGTTAATAAATTGCGAACATTTCAAAAGCCCAAAGGCAAGCAAGTCATAATGACGGGACGTCATTAATTAATGGGACGGGTAATATGTACCGTGAGCAAAATGCGATATATTTAAAATACAAAAATAAAGTTCCTTCTTTCTAAAGATAATTCTGACTTCCTCTAATTAATTTAAATCTAGTTTCAAAAATGAAAAGTCCTTAATCAGCAAAGAGAAAAATTGCAGTTAGCCTCAGACAAAGAACGGCGCTATCCAAGCTTTGGATTTTGCTAAGACAGTGGGCAATAAAAAAGATGCTACGCACAATATTTCTAAGGAAGTTTAAATGATAAGAACCGTGTGAACGCTTGAATCATCAGAAATATTTAAAACAATTTATTGGACGAAGGGTTCGCATCCTTGGGCCACTTGAGCCAATTGTGAGCCAGTTCTTAGAGCGCAGGACAAAAAACTACATTTGATAGTGGGGTAAAAGTGCTTTTTGAAATTATTCGTGAATGAGATTCAGGATCATTTAGAGCAGAATTATATTGGAGTCCAGGCATTTGCGATTCAAGTTATTATGCAGTCATTGTAGAGACTTGGTTAATATTTGCCGTCATTTGAAGTGACCCATTGCTGTACACCTAAACATGCAAGTCTCAATAAAACCATTGCTTTTCTATTTTCTGTCTATTTTATTTTATATGTCTGTATCTAGCCACACGACAGGTAACTAGTTCACATATCTCCAAGGCACGTTCCCAAGGAATCTAATCTCCAGATAGCTCGAGGAGAAGAGGTCACATTTATATGGCTACATATTTTATTTTCTCCCATTAATTGAGGGTGGCGTAGGCCTTGTTGGCACGATCTTTAGCGCTATAAGTGGCGCTATCGGAGAACTTATAAGGTGCAAGTTCACAGCTTCAAGGTACGATAATAGATTTGACGCGATCAATATTTATGACCACAATTAAGCCAAGTCCTTTCTTTTATAGCTACAAATATCTTACTTTAATCGCTACAGGTGATCGTATCGACCCAGTGGTCTTAGAATATTGTGGGAGGACTAATTGGACCGCAAAACTAAAAGTTCTAGTGCCCTTTTTAAGTGACCAAAAAATGAAGGGCAACTAGGCCCCCTCCCACGCTCATTTTTTTCCCAAAGTCACCTGATCAAAATTTTGAGATAGCTATTTTGTTCGCCATGGTTGAAAATATGAGAAATATGTCCTTTAGGATGACTTAATCCCCCAAAGTCCCCGGGTGGAGGGCTGAAAGTTATGAACTTCACTCATTGTTAACATATAGTATTGGTTATTAGGAAGTATTAAATAAAAAAAACAAGTTTTTTTTAACTGAAAGTAAGGAACAACATTAAAACTTAAACGAACAGAAATTATTCCGTATATGAAAGGGGCTGTCCCCTCCTCAACGCCTCGCTCTTTACGCTAAAGTTTTTCCTTGTTTAAAAAAATAGAGTTGTGAGAAAGTCAAACTTTAGCGTAAAGAGCGAGGCTTTGAGGAGGGGACAGCCCCTTTCATATACGGAATAATTTCTGTTCGTTTTAAGTTTATTAGTGTTCCTTACTTTCAGTTAAAAAAACGTGTTTTTTTATTTAATTTTTGGACGTTTTTGAATTAATGCAGGTTTTGATTTTGGCTCACCGTACAAGAATAATTAAAACAAATTTTAAATATCAATTTTACTTTTATTTGGTTAAATGGCTTTCTTGAAACATGTTTAATTTTATTTACGAACGTTTTTATTAGTAATAAATATATGTAACTTACGAATTAACTTAGGTAACGAACTTCTATATTCATATATTTTTAATACGTATATTAGAGGGTTCGCCCCCTAGTCAATACCTTGCTCTTTAAGCTTAAGTTTCGAATTTTGTTCCAATTCTTTAAAAATGACCTCTTAATCACAAATGCCGTTAGTTAGAATAAATAGCTCTTATGAAAGTACTAAAATATCTTTGGCCTGAAGAGCGAGGTATTGACTAGGGGGTGAACCCAATCATATACGTAATGTTTTCTGTCGTTTTAAGTTTTGATGTTGCTCCTTACTTTCAGTTGAAAAACTGGTTTTTTTATCTATAGTTTCTGATCTTTTTTTAAATAATGCTGGGAAATCCGGCGCCCCCTTCATAGCAATGTCCCTTCCCCCATGAAAACTTCCTTTATGGAAAGATCCTCCCACATAACCCCCGACCCACCCCCATCCCCACTACCAGAAAAAATCCCCCCTGAAAACGTTTGTATACTTCCCAATAACCAATACTATATGTTAACATTGAGTAAAGTTCATAACTTTCAGCCCTCCCCCCAGGGACTTCGGGGGATTAAATCATCCTAAAAGACATGGTTATCATATTTTCGACCATGCTGAATAAAATGGCTATCTCAAAATTTTGATCGGGTGACTTTGGGAAAAAATGAGCGTGGGAGGGGGCCTAGTTGCCCTCCATTTTTTTGGTCACTTAAAAAGGGCACTAGAACTTTTAATTTCCGTTCAAATGAGCCCTCCCACGATATTCTAGGACCACTGGGTCGATACGATCAGCCCTGAGAAAAAAACAACAAAAAAACAAACAAATAAACACGCATCCGTGATCGTTCTTCTGGCAAAAAAAATGCAAAGTTCCACATTTTTGCAAATAGGAGCTTGAAACCTCTACAGTAGGGTTCTCTGATACGCTGAATATGATGGTGTGATTTTCATTAAGGTTCTATATCTTTTAGGGGGTCTTTCCGCCTTTTTTCAAAAATCAGCCAAATTTTCTCAGGCACGTAACTTTTGATGGGTAAGATTAAACTTGATAAAACTTATATATTTGAAATCAGAATTAAAATCTGATTCTTTTGATGTACTATTGGTATCAAAATTCCGTTTTTTAGAGTTTCGGTTACCATTGAGCCGGGTCGCTCCTTACTTACAGTTCGTTACCACGAACTGTTTGATATAAACGTTTTCAGGGGGGATTTTTTTCTGGTAATAGGGAAGTGGGTGGGTCGGGGGTTATGTGGGAGGATCTTTCTATGAAGGAAGTTTTCATGGGGGAAGGGACGTTGCTATGAAGGGGGCGCCGGATTTCCGTGCATTATTTGAAAAAGATCAGAAATTAAATATAAAAAAAACAAGTTTTCCAACTGAAAATAAGGAGTAACACCAAAACTTAAAACGAACAGAAAATATTACGTGTATGATTGGGTTAACCCCCTAGTCAATACCTCGCTCTTTAAGCCAAAGATTTTTTAGTACTTTCATAAGAGCTATTTATTCTAAGTAACGGCCTTTGTGATTAAGGGTCATTTTTAAAGAATTGAAACAAAATTTTAACTTTAGCTTAAAGAGCGAGGTATTGACTAGGGGGCGAGCCCCCTAATATAGGGTGTTAGGCGTAATATAGGCGTGTTAAAAATATATGAATATAGAAGTTCGTTACGTAAGTTAATTCGTAAGTTACGTATATTTATTACTAATAAAAACGTTCGTAAATAAAATTAAACAAGTTTCGAGAAGCCATTTAACCAAATAAAAGTAAAATTAATATGCAAATTTTGTTTTAATTATTCGGCCTTTGTGATTAAGGGGTCATTTTTAAAGAGTTTGAACAAAATTCGAACTTTAGCTTAAAGAGCAAGGTATTGACTAGGGGGTGAACCCCCTAATATACGAATTAAAAATATATGAATATAGATGTTCGATACGTAAGTTAATTCGTAAGTTACGTATGTTTATTAATAATAAAAACGTTCGTAAATATAATTAAACAAGTTTCGAGAAAGCCATTTAACCAAATAAAAGTAAAATTAATATGCAAATTTTGTTTTAATTATTCATGTACGGTGAGCCAAAATCAAAACCTGCATTAATTCAAAAAAGTTCAAAATTAAATAAAAAAACAAGTTTTTTTGACTGAAAGTAAGGAACGACGTTAAAACTTAAAACGGACAGAAATTATTTCGTATATGAAAGGGGCTGTCCCCTCCTCAACGCCTCGCTCTTTACGCCAAAGTTTCTCATAAATCAATTTCTTTTAAAGAATAAAATTTTGTTTTAATTGCAAATTTTGTCTTGATTAACTTTAATTAACATTAACTCCATTTAAAAATGGAGGGCAACTAGGCCCCCTCCCACGATCATTTTTTTTTCCCAAAGTCACCTGATCAAAATTTTGAGATATCAATTTTAATTAACTTTAACGAAAATGATACCATCAGATTCAGCTTATCAAAGAACACTATTAAAGAATTTTCAAACTCCTATCTGCAAAAATGTGGAATTTTGCATGTTTAATTAACTGTAACGAAAATCACACCATCACATTCAGTTTATCAGAGAACCCTATTAAAGAAGTTTCACGCTCCTATCTGCAAAAGTTTGGAAATTTAGATTTTTTGCTCGAAAAAAGATCACGATGCGTGTTTTTTTTTCAGGGGTAATCGTTTCAATTCAGTGGTCATACAATATTGTGAGAGGGCTCATTCGAACGGAAATTAAAAGTTCTAGTGTCCTTTTTAAGTGACCAAAAAACTGGAGGGCAGCTAGATCCCCTCCCACGCTCATTTTTTTCCCAAAGTCACTTGATCGAAATTTTGAGATAGCCATTTGGTTCAGCATAGTCAAAAAATGTAAAAACTATGTCTCTAAGGATGACTTAACCCCCCCACAGTCCCAAAGGGAAGGGCTGCAAGTTTCGAACTTTGCCCATTGTTTACATATAGTATAGGTTATTGCGAAGTATACAGATATTTTGCGGTTTTTTTTCTGGTAGGGGGGAGGAGGGCTGGGGGAGGGGTTTACATGGGAGGATCTTTCCATAGAGGAATTTTGCATGAAGGGGGTATCGGATTTCCCAGCATTATATAAAAAACGATCAGAAATTAAGTTTAAAAAAAAAACGTTTCTGCAACTGAAAGTAAGGAAGAACATGAAAAACTTATACTAACAGAAATTATTACATATATTAGGGGGTTCACCCTGTCGTCAATGCCTCGCTCTTTACGCTAAAGTTTTTCTTAGTACTTTCAAAAGAGCTTTTTATTCTAATTAAATGGCCTTTGTGATTTTCAAACAGTTCGTGGTAACGAACTGTAAGTAAGGAGCGACCCGGCTCAATGGTAACTGAAACTCTAAAAAACGGATTTCTGATACCAATAGATACACCAAAAGAATCAGATTTTAATTCTGATTTCAGATATATAAGTTTCGTCAAGTTTAATCTTACCCATCAAAAGTTACGAGCCTGAGAAAATTTGGCTGAATTTCGAAAAAAGGGGGAAAGACCCCCTAAAAGTCATAGAACCTTAATGAAAGTCACACCATCATGTTCAGCATTTCAGAGAACCCTACTGTAGAGGTTTCAAGCTCCTATCGACAAAAATGTGGAATTTTCCATTTTTTGCCAGAAGAAAGATCACGGATGCGTGTTTATTTGTTTTTTTCCCCAGGGGTAATCGTATTGACTACTTACTTACTTACTTACTTACTTAAGGCTCCTGCCGAGGGTTCGGCGTAGAGAACGATGAGATCGTATTGACTCAGTGGTCCTAAAATATCGTAGGAGGGCTCATTGGAACGAAAATTAAAAGTTCTAGTTCCCTTTTTAAGTGACCAAAAAATGGAGGACAACTAGGCCCCCTCCCACGCTCATTTTTTTCTCAAAGTCACCCAATTAAAACTTTGAGATAGCCATTTTGTTCAGCATAGTCGAAACTCTAATAAATAAGTTTTTTAGGATGACTTAATCCCCCACAGTTCCCAGGGGAAGGGCTGCAATTTATGAACTTTGCCCATTGCTTACATATTGTATTGGTTATTGGGAAGTATACAGACATTTTCAGGAAGGATTTTTTTTCTGGTGGGGGGGGGGCTGGAGGAGGGGGTTACTCGGGAGAATGTTTCCGTGGAGGATTTTTCTTTGGTGTAAGGGACATTTCTATGAAGGGGGCGCCGGATTTCCAAGTATTATTTAAAAAACACTCAGAAATTAAATTAAAAAAAACAAGTTTTTTCAACTGAAAGTAAGAAGCAACATCTGAACTTAAAACGAGCAGAAATTATTATGTATATGAGGGGGTTCTCCCCCAAGTCAATACCTCGCTCTTTACGCTACAGTTTTTTTTAATGCTTTCAAAAGAGCTATCTATTCTAATTAAACGGCCTTTGTGATTCAGGGGTTTGTGAATTAAAATTTTTTTTAACTTTTAACGTAAAGAGCGTGGTATTGACTAAGGGGAGAACCCCCTCATATACGTAATAACATATACGTAATAAAAAAAAACAATAAAAAACAAGCGATACGGCTCAATAGTAATAAAAAAATGGGCTTATAATGCTGATTCTAAATCTATAAATTTTATTAAGTTTAGTATTACTCATCAAAGACTACGAGCCTGAGAAAATTTACCTGATTTTTTAAAGAGGGGAGAAATATCCCCTACAAGTGAAAGAATTTTAATGAAAATCACACCGTCAGATTCAGCGTATCAAAAAACCCTATTACATAGGTTTCAAGCTCATATCTGCAAAAATCTGCAACTTTGTATTTTTTGCCAGAAGAAAAATATACGAATGTAGAAGTTCGTTACGTAAGTTAATTTTTAAATTACGTCAGAACCAAATTTAGAGACAGCCATTTAGCAAAAGAAAAGTAAAATTTTTATGCAAATTTTGTTTACTTATTCAATGACGGTGAGCCAAAATAAAAGCTGCATTAACTCAAAAAACGATCAGAAATTAAATAAAAAAAACAAGTTTTTTAAACTGAAACTAAGGAACGACGTTAAAACTTAAAACGAACAGAAATTATTCCGTATATGAAAGGGGCTGCCTCCTCCTCAACGCCTCGCTCTTTGCGCTAAAGTTTTTCATTGTTTAAAAAAATAGAGTTGTGAGAAAGTCAAACTTTAGCGTAAAGAGCGAGGAGTTGAGGAGGGGACAGCCCCTTTCACATACGGAATAATTTCTGTTCGTTTTAAGTTATAATGTCGCTCCTTACTTTCAGTTTAAAAAACTTGTTTTTTAATTTAATTGCTCGAAATAAGATCACGATGCGTGTTTTTTTTTTCAGGGGCAATCGTTTCGACCCAGTGGTCATAGAATATTGTGAGAGGGCTCATTCAAACGGAATTTAAAAGTTCTAGTGCCCTTTTTAAGTGACCAAAAAACTGGAGGGCAGCTAGACCCCCTCCCACGCTCATTTTTTTCCCAAAGTCACTTGATCGAAATTTTGAGATAGCCATTTGGTTCAGCATAGTTTGACTCTGTCTCACAACTTTATTTTTTGACTCTGTTTGACTCTGTCTCACAACTTTATTTTTTAAAAGAATAAAAAACTTTAGCATAAAGAGCGATGCGTTGAGGAGGGGACAGCCCCTTTCATATACGGAATAATTTCTGTTCGTTTTATGTTTTAATGTCGCTCCTTACTTTCAGTTTAAAAAACTTGTTTTTCTTTATTTAATTAGTAATAAAGCCAAGAGTTTCTGAACAGAAAAGACTTACCAGTGGTTTATCTAGAACAGGAATTGAAGGAAGCGCAATGAACTGATAAGTTATTGATAAAGTAGTATTTAGCAGGCATTTAGTGTCTCTGGGTTGACAGGATTTCTTACAGACAATTGTGTTTGTTGACGCAGATCTAAAAAAAAGAAATTTTTTTTACAAGTTGTTACATTGTGCAGCGCCTAAATTGTTTTGGGCAACAATTAAGAAAATTCTTTCACTCACTATTGCTGAATATGAAAATATGATTATATCGTGGATTAATTGCGTAAGAAAAGACTTGAAAACTTTTTTCTGTTTTAAGTTCTTCGGAGAATAACATTTTTGACTTTTGGGCTGTCTGTGATTTTTTTTTCATTTTTTTAAATTTAAGTTCAATGCATTGGAGTTTCATTTGTCCAACGATCTATAAATAAAAATTTCAAGCAGATTAGAAACGATCTTTTGGCCCATTCCTCTGCCATTTGTAACCTCCAACAGAAAGGTGTAATTTTTTACTATAGGATGTGAACTTGATCTTCGCAAATATTTTTTTACCCAGTTTGCGCACAAATATCTTTATTACCTTGTTTTGCATACAAAAATCTCTATTACCTTGTTTTCTGTAGGCTACACATATCTTTTTTGCCCTTATTTCACCCTGATTGTACGTTGGTACATATACTTTTTGTATATTTTAATTAAAAAAACTTTCCGAAAAAGAGTCTTTCTAAAGAAAAGTAAAAGCCATATTAAACTTAAGATCAGAAGAAATACAAACCTAAAATAACTCAAACGAAAAAAGACCAGAAATTACAATTAAAGAATAAATGAAACCCAGAAATTAAATGAACAATCATAGCAAAAAAATATACAACAGGCACTAATATACAATGAATAAATAACTCTTAAAACAAGTAAAGCTTAAGTTGAATAAGAAAATTAAGCTTAAAACGAAGAAAAATGTTTTCCTATTGAATTATAAATGAAACCCGAAACGAACAGAAATTATATAAACAATCATAGCAAACAAACATACAATAGGTACTAACATAAATGAGTAAATAAATCTTAAAACGAGTGAAACTTAAATTGAATATAAAAATCAAGCTTGAAACAAACAAAAATCTGAACAAACAAGGGTTTGGGTTTTGCCTCCTTCTCTCACTCTAAAAGTCTAAGACTTACTGCTTCATTAGCGCTTTACTTGAAACCAATTTTATTACAAATACAATTATATTTGAAATATTATATTATAATATATTTATATTATATATTATATTCGTAAAACTCAAACATAATCAGAGTTTTTGTTATCTGATGACTTAACGATTTTCGATAACATACCTATCTCAGAAAATTTTCTTGGATTGGTTGGGGAAAAAAGGGCGGGGGGCTAGTTGCCCACCGATCTCTTTAACTATTAAAAAGTGAACTAGAACTTTCAATTTCCAATTAAATGAAACCCTTCTGAAGATTATACCAGCAGCCCTTCCATAAAAACCATATATGCCCCAAGGGCATAACTTACAACACCCGCCCCTGGGTCCTGGGAGAAGTGTCCACCCCGGAGTTTTGTCATCTAATCCTATAACTAAGATTAAAAATTTTTATCGGATGCATTTGGGGAAAAAGGTCTGGGGGTTGTTGGTCCTCTGATCACTTTTGACACCAAAAAAGGGCACTATAACTTTCGATTTCCAATCACATGAGGCCCTCCGAAGTTTCTAAGACCATCCTTTCCATTTAAAGCACTCCTGGTGAAAAAATTAGAGCATTATGGCCTTGAGTTTGGCGGGGTAGGCTAAATGCTGTCGGATCACTTGACTCTTCAAAAGGGAACTAGAACTTTCAATTTAATTCTTTTTTTTTGGGGGGGGGGATGTCGACCCTGAAGTTTTGACATCTGATTGTTGGATTATTTCAAACAAACTGGCTATCTCAACATTTTGATGGGATATAGTTGGAGAAAAGAGGGAGGGGGTATCACTTTCAGTGAATCACTTTGAGTGAAAAGAGATAGGCGGCTTTCAGTGAATCACTTTGCGTGAAAAGTGATAGGCGGGTACCCGCCAATCGCTTTTAATAACTCTTAAAAAGGTAAATAGAAATTACAATTTCTCATCAAATGATCCACCTCCGATGTTTATACGACCTTCCCTTACATAAAAGCTTATCTGCCTCAGGGCATAACTTACAACACTTTCTCTGGAATCTGTGGGGGGTTGTGCTGACCCTGAGTTTTGTTGTTTGGTCTTTAAAATATCTTGAACAAAAAAAAATATCTTAAAATTCGGATCAGATGTATTTGGGAACAAAGGGGCTTTAGGGGGGGGGGAGGGTTGCTAGTTGCCCTACGATCACTTTTGACTTTTAAAAAGGGCAATAGAAATTCTGATCTACAATTGAATGAGTCCCTTCCGAAGCTTATACGAGCATCCCTTCCATAAAAACCTTATATGCCCCGGGGGATAATTTAAAACATTTGTCCCCAGGCTCTGGTGGGCTGTATTACCTCTGGAGTTAGACCCCGGTGCCGCACCGGCAGATAGACCGAACGCCACCGATGAGAGGCCTGGTCGACCGCCACCGAAGTGTCACAACGCCGCCGGCAAAGGCGGTGGCGTTCGGTCGACTTTGAATTAATTTTGCGGCAGTTCTTTATGGCGTAAACCGCAAAGTTGGAACTTTTCCTTCTCGTGTGGTTTAGTGTATCCATTTTCCTGATTAGAAACCAAGCAGGGCTTGCATTATCCCCGAATTTTCGGGTATTTTCCCGAAAATCTATGCGTCACCCGAAAAAAAAAAATTGGTTACCCGAATCCCCGACAATCACGTAATCACGGTGCCACCCCTAGCGATTTATCACCAGTGACTTTCCCTGCCAAATATTACTTTGCATACCATAATTCTTCACTACTCTCTTGTTCTTTAATTTTCGTCCCTTTTTTTTTACTTTGCATAAAAACCAGACAGATGCAATATGCAATTGCAAATATTGTAATATACACAGTTCTTCATATGTTGACAAAAAAAGTATTGTCTTTATGAAATGAGTTTAAATCATTTCGAATGCAGTTTCCCAATCGCTATTTCTTACATCATTCCCAATCAAGAATATTATTTTAAAGTTGAATAGAATTATAGAACGCATCCACTACTATACAGCTTCAGCCTTCAGTTGGATTTGGAAATTGACAGACTGTTTCTACAGCTGAATTTTTAGCTTGCAGAATTTTTTTTTCCTTTTGCTGTTTTTAGATAAGATTTTCTTAATGTTTAATACTCAATTGTTGAACGCCTGATAGAAAATACAGTCTTCTTTCTGAAACAAATTTCCCCCCCCCCCCTAAATAACAAATCCTTCTATTGAGACAAAATTTAGCTATAGACTAAGCTATGTACAAGGTTGGGGAATTAAAGATTGAAACGGAAGTTACCCCAAAAATATGATTCATAAATAAATTGTAAATTATAGCCAATAGAGGGGGGGGGGGTGATAGGGGCTATCATTTTTAAATGATAATATCTCACTTTTTTATTGAAAGCAGGTATGGCAAAAAGATAATTGTTTTTTTTCATTTAAAGTGGAGACAGCAGAAAATAATATCAAATTCAATGGGAAACCGTTGAAATATTTTGATAGGCCCAGTGCCCCCCATTGGGACTTGTTCATTGTCTTGGGTATTTTGCGATTTCTAATAGGCTACTGGCCTAATTTGGCTTGTGTGTGTGCTCCCTTTTAATTAGATTAATTAAAAAAAAATTGCAAAAAATAAGTTTTTCAAAGAAAAGTAAAGAACTCTATTAAACTAAAAATGAGCAAAAATAAAATCAAATAATCTACCAAGCTCGAAACTACCACAAATCAGCATCGATAAATAAATGAAACCCAAAACGAACAGAAATTACAATAAATAACCGAGTCAAACTCAAAACGAGTAGAAATTAACATAAGTTGGGCGCGAAACCCCTATGCCTTCCCAAGACCAGAACAAAATTTGCACTTTACTGAAAAAAATGTAAATGTTTTTACTTTTATAACTTTAATAAATCAAATAATTTTAACATTTTGATTACTAAATATTAGTAAATGTATATTAAACTGACAATGCACATTGATTTGTATTTTTTCAGTAAAGTGCAAATTTTGTTCTGGCCTTGGGAAGGCATGGGGGTTTTGCGCCCAACTTATGTTAATTTCTGCTCGTTTTGAGTTTGACCCGGTTATTTATTGTAATTTCTGTTCGTTTTGGGTTTCATTTATTTATCGATGCTGATTTGTGGTAGTTTCGAGCTGGGTAGATTATTTGATTTTATTTTTGCTCATTTTTTATTTTTTGGAGCTCTTTACTTTTTTTTGAAAAACTTGTTTTGCAGAAAAAGTTTTTTAAACTAATTTCTGTTCGTTTTATATTGACCTAGTCTTTTCAGGGAAAAAGAAAATAACACTTTAAATCTTTTCGTTTTTTAAGACCTTATAGTTTGGCCTGCTATTTGTATGCTGGAGAAAAATTTTCGGCAATTTTGACAACATACACCCATTTAAAAATCTGGACACAAAGAGTACTGTTTAACTTAGTTTCATACCTCCTCTAGTTGACCTGAAATGGAAAACTTGATACCATTCGCAAAACAATCTGTTTACTTTCTTTGATAGCTTGGATACACTTACACTATTTTGATTTGGTTAAATTTTAAGAGCAGAAGTAGCCTCGAAAGTTTGAATATAATACCCTCAGTCGTTCTTGGGATACTGCTGAGATGCCTTATTGGGAATTAGCATTATCACAGTGCATTTTGATTTAATCTTAAGGCAACATTTAGTTTTTAAACATAATGGGCAAATGGGAGGGTGGGAGTGGAAGGGGGATTAGTTGCCCTCCAACCACTTTCGAATATTAAAAAGGCATCAGCCCTTTCTATTTTCAACCTAATGAACCCCTTTCGAAGTTCCCACGATAACTCCTTCGATACGAAGTGCCCTGGTCTAAACAACAACAAAAACCAAAAAATATTACTGATCACTTTTGAGTATTAAAAAGGGCACTAGCCCTTTGAATTTCAAATCGAATGAGCCCTTTTCTGAAGTTTCTAAGACAACGCCTTTTATAAAACCTTATATGCCCCCACGGCATAACTAAAAACCCTTGCCCTTTGGGCTGTGGCGGAGTATCCTCCTCAAAAACATATTTTCTATCAGTAAATCAACTATGCTGAACAAAATGGCTATCTCAAAATTTTATTGGATGTGTTTGGGAAAATGATGGGCGTGGGGGGGGGGGGGGCAAGTTGCCCTCCAATCACTTTCGACTATTAAAAAGGGCACTAGCCCTTTGAATTTCCAATCGAATGAGCAGTTTTTGAAGTTTCTACAGTAACACCTTCTATAAAAATATTATATGCCCCCTGGGCATAACTTAAAACCCTTACCCTAAGGGTTATGGGGGAGTGTCCTCCTCAAAAACATATTTTCTATTTGGAAATCAACTACGCTGAACAAAATGGCTATCTCAAATTTTGATTTGGATGTGTTTAGGGGTAGGATTGGCGTGGGGGGGGAGAGCTAGTTGTCCTCCAATCACTTTCAATATTAAAAAGGGCTCTAGCCCTTTGAATTTCCTATCGAATTAGCCTTTTTTGAAGTTTCTACGACAACATCTTCTATAAAAACCTTATATGCCCCCAGGGAATAACTTAAAACCCTTGCCCTGAGGGTTGTGGGGGAGTGTACTTCTCAAAAACATATTTTCTATCTGGAAATCAACTAGCCTACGCTAAACAAAATGGCTATCTCAAAATTATAATTGGATGTGTTTGGGTGAATAATGGACGTGGGGGGGGGCTAGTTGCCCTTCAATCACTTTCGACTATTGAAAAGGGCACTAGCCCTTTGAATTTTCAATCAAATGAGCCCCTTTTGAAGTTTCCATGACAACGTCTTCTATAAAAACTTTATATATCCCAGGACATAACTTAAAACCCTTGCCCTGAGGGTTGTTGGGGAGTGTCCTCCTCAAAAACATAGTTTCTATCTGGAATTCAATTACGCTGAACAAAATGGCTATTTCAAAATTTTGATTGGATATGTTCAGGAGAATGATGGGTGTGGGGGAGGGGCTAGTTCCCCTCCAATCACTTTCGACTAATAGAAGGGAACTAGCCCTTTGAATTTCCAATCGAATGAGCCTGTTTTGAAGTTTCTACGACAACGCCTTCTTATAAAAACCTTATATGCCCCCAGGGCATAACTTAAAACCCTTGCCCTGAGGGTTGTGGGGGAGTGTCCTCCTCAAAAACATATTTTCTATCTGGAAATCAACTAGCCTACACTAAACAAAATGGCTATCTCAAAATTCTGATTGGATGTTTTTGGGAGAATGATGGGCGTGGGGGGCTAGTTGCCCTCCATTCACTTTCAACTATTATAAATGGCACTATCCCTTTGAATTCCAAATCGAGTGAACCTTTTTTGAAGTTTCTACGACAACGCCTTCTATAAAAACCTTATATGCCCCCAGGGCATAACATATAACCTTTGCTCTGAGGGTTGTGGGAGAGTGTCCTCCTCAAAAACATATTTTCTATCTGGAAATCAACTACGCTGAACAAAATGGCTATCTCAAAATTGTTATTGTATGTGTTTGGGGGAATAATGGGCGTGGGGGGGGGGCTAGTTGCCCTCCAGTCACTTTCGACTATTAAAAAGGGCACTAGCCCTTTGAATTTCCAATCGAATGAGCGTGTTTTGAAGTTTCTACGACAACACCTTCTATAAAAACCTTACATGCCATTAGAACATTATTTTTTTTTAATTAAATATGTTCGTTTTTGATTGCAAAAAGTTTCAAGTTTTTAAAAATTCCTTATTTCAAAATCAAACTTTAAAAAAAAATCAAATCTTCATCAAAGTATCAAATTATTTTTCTAATGTAAAGCTGAGACAGTATCCTATCAAGGTGGTATCCAGAGGGGGGTAGGGAGGTATTACATTTAAATGATAATATCTCGACATTCTTTTATTTAAAGCAGGGATGCCATAAAGTTATTATTTTTTTAAATTTAAAGCAGAGACGGCATCCTATCAAGGTGGTATCCAGAGGGGGGGAGGGTAGTGACCTATTATATTTAAATGATAATACCTCGATTTTTTTTTATTGAAAGCAGGGATGCCAAAAGTTAACTATTTTTTAAAAGCAGAGACGGTATTCTATCAAGATGGTATCCAGAAGGGAGGGGGCATAGGGACCTATTATATTTAACTGATAGTACCTTGATTTTTTTTTATAAAAAGCAGGGATGCCAAAAAGTTGAAAAGTTGAGAAAAATTAACATACAGCACTTGTATAGTTTTATCGTCCAAAGGGAAAGGGACATATGCGTCCATCCCGTTTTTTTCTTATTGACGGAACGGGTTTACTTTGAAAACATTCATTCATAAGTACCAGGCATATTCACACTAAAACGAATTGGTGTGACGAAAGCGATATCGACATCCCCACCTAACGTTGCGCTCGAGTGACAATGGCACCCTTGGTCCAGTGCCCAAGTCAAACAGTTCGTGGTAACGAACTGTAAGTAAGGAGCGATCCGGCTCAATGGTAACCGAAACTCTAGAAAACGGTATTTTGATACAAATAGATACATCAAAAGAATCAGATTTTAATACTGATTTCAAATATATAAGTTTTATCAAGTTTAATTCTACTCATCAAAAGTTAGGCGCCTGAGAAAATTTAGCTGATTTTCGAAAAAAGGAGGAAAGACCCCCTAAATGTTGCAAAACCTTAATGAAAATCACACCATCATATTCAGCGTATCAGAGAACCCTACTGTAGAGGTTTCAAGTTCCCATCTACAAAAATGTGGAATTTTGCATTTTTTGCCAGAAGAAAGATCACGGTTGCGTGTTTATTTGTTTGTTTTTTTTTTCCCAGGGGTGATCGTATCGACCCAGTTGTCCTAGAATATCGTGGGAGGGCTCATTGGAATGGCAATTAGAAGTTCTAGTGCCCTTTTTAAGTGACCAAAAAAAATGGAGGGCAACTAGGCCCCCTCCCGCGCTCATTTTTTTCCCAACGTCACCTGATCAAAATTTTGAGATAGCCATTTTGTTCAGCATGTTCGAAAATATAATAAGTATTTCTTTTAGGATGACTTAATCCCCCGAGGTTCCCGGGGGGAGGGCTGAAAGTTATGAACTTTACCCAATGTTAACATATAGTATTGGTTATTTGGAAGTATACAGACGTTTTCAGGGGAGATTTTTCCTGGTAGTGGGGGGGGGGGGGTTATGTGGGAGGATCTTTCCATGAAGAAAGTTTTCATGGGGGAAGGGACATTGCTATGAAGGGGACGCCGGACTTCCCAGCATTATTTAAAAAAAAGATCAGAAATTTAATATAAAAAAACAAGTATTTCAACTGCAATAGCAGCAACATCGCAACTTTAAACGAACAGAAAATATTACATATATGATTGGGATCACCCCGTAGTCAATACCTCGCTCTTTAAGCCAAAGATTTTTTAGTACTTTCATAAGAGCTATTTATTCTAATTAACGGCCTTTGTGATTAAGTGGTCATTTTTAAAGAATTGGAACAAAATTCGAACTTTCGCTTAAAGAGCAAGGTATTGACTAGGGGGCGAACCCCCTAATAAACGTATTAAAAATATATGAATATAGAAGTTCGTTACGTAAGTTAATTCGTAAGTTACGTATATTTATTACTAATAAAAACGTTCGTAAATAAAATTAAACAAGTTTCGACAAAGCCATTTAACTAAATAAAAGTAAATTAATATGAAAATTTTGTTTTAATTATTCATGTACGGTGAGCCAAGATCAAAACCTGCATTTATTCAAAAACGTTCAAAAATTAAATAAAAAAAAACAAGTTTTTTAAACTGAAAGTAAGGAGCGACATTAAAACTTAAAATGAACAGAAATTATTCCGTATATGAAAGGGACTGTCCCCTCCTCAACGTCTCGCTCTTTACGCTAAAGTTTGACTCTGTCTCACAACTTTATTTTTTAAAACAATAAAAAACTTTAGCGTAAAGAGCGAGGCGTTGAGGAGGGGACAGTCCCTTTCATATACGGAATAATTTCTGTTCATTTTAAGTTTTAATGTCGCTCCTTACTTTCAGTTTAAAAAACTTGTTTTTTTTTTATTTAATTACATTAAAAGACCAGGTCATAATAAAAGCTTTCACATTGGAAGGTTCAAGGAGGAGTCTTTGACAGTCTTATGACCCAAGGGTACTAGATGTTGCAATGTTCTTACGTATCTACAGTGGTCTAAAAAATTCGATCACCCCACAAATGATTACCAAAAATATGCATAAATATAACAAATGTAAAATTTGGGATATTATAACACTTTTTTCAAAGCTTTAAAGAAAAGTAAAAAAGGCTAAATACCCCTAACTACGCTTAAAAGCTATTTTAAAAAGAAACTCTTTGGAGATTTCCATGGATATGACCATAGCCGAAGGTTTCAGCATATGAGTATTTTGACCACAGCCGACTTATTGTTGCGACTTTCTTAAATTTGGTAATTTTTGTGAGCATTTGGAAATCAAAGCTTAAACTCAATAACCGATACTAAGTGTCCTAACATTTTGCTTGGATTAAAAGTGACGAACTAGGAAGAAAATCTCAACATCTTCCTGGAGCTACTTCAGTCTGCATATTATTTCATTAAATTAAATTTAAAACGGATGAGGTTTTCATTTTTTACCTAAGAAAATAGCTGGCACTTCATTTTTCTTCATACCGAATAAACCATTAAGTGTTTTTTGTTCCATTGTAGTTGAAGTGTTCTCATGGGAAGTGTTCATCATGTATTTTTCAATTTGATAAATTTACTCCTTTTAGATGCAGTTTATAATTTGACTGATATTAGGCATTGATGAGTTTATAATTCGGAATGAATCCCCCTAAAAAAAATGAATAATATCCAAAAGAGCAGCCAAAAGCAATAAAAAAGCAGCAGTTCAGCCTTAGCCTAAATGACATATATTCTATAAAGAAGCCAAAAATAACTTTAAAATGTATTTTTTTTTAATTGTTATTAAAACCAGTTTTTAATACAAGAAGATATTTTAGGAATAAAAAAGAGCAGACAAAAACAGTCAATATCAAAGTCACCCATTTCAACTGTTTTGGTCGTGACAAAACAGATATAGGCAAAGGGCATTATGAAAAAATTAAGCTTCTAAGTTCAAAGTTATAGAATAGAATTTATTTGCGCTAAAAGCCCATAGGCCATGGTAAAAAATATAAACAAAGAACCATTACAAAGAACTTGCACATAATCTAACATAATCCTACATATATCTACTTTTATGATTCATCGTGAGACGAAGGGATCGTGCCAAGCTTCTGATACCCATAAAACACTCATTCGCCCACACATTCACCAACCACTCAAAATCATAATCCCCCCTACTAAACACTTCCAGTCTCCAATCACCCAGCTCCTCACATTCACACATCAAGTGATACGCGCTCTCATCTAAACCTCCAAACATAGGACAAAATAAGGACCAGCCTTTGACTTTTCCCTCCCGATAAACTTTCTTCTTTGGCCCAGTGGCAAACTATCAGCCCTCATTTCAATTAATAGCTTTATTTCATTTTTATTCAAACCCACCTTAAAAAATAAAATTTCACCCCAAAGTTTTTATATATTCGAAGTTTTTACCCAGATAACTAACGAATTTTGTGATACGGTATTTGAAGTTTTGTATGCAGTAATGCTCGATGAAAAATACTGCTAATTTTGATAATTATTTATGTTAAGAATGCATAGCTAATAAATACTTCAACTACTCGTATTGAAGCCATTTCGTTTCTACCAGATTTCTACTTCTCTCGATGAATAACGAAGAAGACCAGTTTCCAGCCAGCGACTTGTGAGTTTTTGAACTCATGAATAGGGTCAAATCTGTTGTAAATTTAAGCTGTGATTTGAGAAAGACTGATGAAAACATTAATTTTTGCGGTCAACATTGATCGCACCGGCGGCGCGTCGCCAACATCTTACTGGCGGCGCGCCAGCGACATCTTACCAGCCTCGCAATGGCGGCGCGCTGTTTTGGCCCGACCGCCACCCGTCTTTCCTCATCGGCGTGGTGCCGGGGTCTACCTGGAGTCTTTGTTATATAATCTTTGGTCTATTTTGAACAAAATGGCTATATAAAGTTTCGATCAAACGCATTTGGGGAAAAAAGGGTTGGCGGGGAAGGGAGCTACTTGCAATCAGATCACTCTTGACTCTTAAAAAGGGAATTAGAACTTTCAATTTCTGTTCATTTGAGTCCCCTCCAAAGTTTCACCACCAAGTCTTCTGTAAAAACTTTATATGCCCCCAGAGTATAAGTTACAACCCTTCCCCCGGGCTCTGGGGTGTTATGTTAACCCCGAAAAAAGAGGGTGTGGAGGGGGGGGGGGTGTATGCCCTCCGGTCCCTTTTGACTCAAAAAAAGGGAATTAGAACTTTCAATTCCTGTTCATTTGAGTCCCCTCCAAAGTTTCACCACCAAGTCTTCTGTAAAAACTTTATATGCCCCCAGAGTATAAGTTACAACCCTTCCCCCGGGCTCTGGGGTGTTATGTTAACCCCGAAGTTTTTGATCGTTAGACTGTTTAAAAAAACTGGCAATCTCAACGTTTTGATCAGATGCATTTTGGGAAAAAGAGGGTGTGGAGGGAAGGGGGGGGGGGGTGTATGCCCTCCGGTCCCTTTTGAATCAAAAAAAGGTAACTAGAACTGTCAATTTCCAATCAGATGAGCCACCTCTGAAGTTTAGATGACCTCTCCCTACATAAAAACCTTTTATGCCCCTGAAGCATAACTTAAAGCACGTGCTCCCGGGCTCTGGTGGTTTTTGTTGACCCCGGAGTTTTTGTTATCTGATGTTTGAACTACTTTTAACAAAATGGCTATTTCAAAATTTTATCGGATGGGTTTTTTGAAAAGGGGCTTGACCTCTTCCATATGAACCGCCTCTGGGGAAAAAATAAAACATTAAAGCCGTATGACCTTTACTAGATTTTTTTAATTTACTTGTAAATTTACGTCAATTTACTAAATTTACTTATAAATTTACGTTTTATGTTGAAACTTTCAACATTTAATTTAAAAAAGCTAAACTTTAGATCCGCAGATACAATTGCCTGATAAAATTCAAACTAGCAACGACAAGAAATTATTATTAAACAGTAAATTTACTAAATTTACTTATGCATACGTAACACGTAGTAAATTGGATATTAATTTTACTATTAAAGGCACAAAACAAATGATATTACAAATATTTTCTTTTGTACTTATTATAACATTGAAAATAAACATAAAAATTAGGGTGGAATTAAATTTTACTAATCGTAGTAAATACGTAGTATGTAGTAAATTTTCTAAATTAACTTTTTCGGAAAGTTTTTTAAATTAAATGTTTTCTATGTTGGAATGAGTACAAAAGAAAATATTTGTAATATAATTCGTTGTATGCCCCCAGGGAAAAACTTACAACCCTTGCCCTGAGGGCTGTGGGGGGAGTGTCATCCTCAAAAACATAATTCCCGGACTTTTTAACTACGTCGAACAAAATGGCTATCTTAAAATTTTGATTGGATGTTTTTGGGAAAATTGTGACTGTGAGGTTTAGTTATCCTCCAATCACTTTCGACTATTAAAAAATAATTCCAATTGAATGAGCCCTTAAAAAATAATCTAATTTCCAATTGAATGAGCCCTTTTTGAAGTTCCTACAACATCACTATCTATAAAAACTTTATATGCCCCAAGGGCATAACTTACAGCCCTTGCCCCGTGTGCTATGAGGTGGCTACCATCCTCAAGGACCTAATTTCTAAAACCTTTAACTACGTTGAACAAAATGGCTATCTAAAAAATTTTATTGGATGTGTTTGGGGTAAAGGTCGACGTGAAAAGGGGGTTGGTTGCCCTCCAGTCCCTTTCGACTATTAAAAAGGCAGTAGCCCTTTGAATTTCCAATCGAATGAGCCCCTTTTCAATTTTATACGGCAAAGCTTTCAATAAAAACCTTATATGCCCACAGAGCATAACTTACAACCCTTACCCGGAGGGCTGCGGGGGGGGGAATGTCATCCCCTTAGATATAATTTCCGGACCTTTCAACTATTTTGAACAAAATGGCTATTTCAAAATTTTGGTTGGATGTGTTGGATAAATAATGGGCGTGGAAGGGGTGTTTAGTTACCTTCCAATCACTTTCGACTATTAAAAAAGGACACTAGCTGTTTCAATTTCCAATCAAATGACCGCTTTTTGACGTTTCTACGACAACACTTACTATAAAAAACCTTATATGCCCCCAGGGCATAACTTACAGCCCTTGCCCCGTGTTTCTCTGAGGGGGCTATCATCCTCAAAGACCTAATTTCTAAAACTTTTAACTACGTTGAACAAAATGGCTATCTAAAAATGTTGATTGGATGTGTTTGGGGTAAAGGTCGACGTGAAAAGGGGGTTAGTTGCCCTCCAGTCACTTTCGACTATTAAAAAGGACAGTAGCCCTTTGAATTTCCAATCGAATGAGCCCCTTTTCAATTTTCTACGGCAAAGCTTTCAATAAAAACCTTATATGCCCCCATGGCATAACTTACAACCCTTACCCGGAGGGCTGTGGGGGCGAATGTCATTCCCTTAGATATAATTTCCGGACCTTTCAACTAATTTGAACAAAATGGCTATCTCAAAATTTTGGTTGGATGTGTTGGATAAATGGTGGGCGTGGAAGGTGTTTAGTTACCTTCCAATCACTTTCGACTATTAAAAAGGGCACTAGCTGTTTCAATTTCCAATCAAATGACCGCTTTTTGAAGTTTCTACGACAACACTTTCTATAAAAAACCTTATATGCCCCCAGGGCATAAGTTACAACTCTTGCCCTGAGGTCTGGGGGGGGGGAGGGAGTTCATCCTCAAAGACCTAATTTCCAAAGCTTTCAACTGCATTGAACAAAACGGCTATCTCAAAATTTTGATTGGATGTGTTTGGGGAAATGGTGGGCGTGAAAGGGGTGTTAGTTTTCTTCCAATCACTTTCGACTATTTAAAAGGGCACAAGCCACTCCAATTTCTAATCGAATGAACCTTTTTCGAAGTTTCTAAGACAACTCCTTTGATACGAAATGCCCTGGTATGGAAATAAAAAAAATCAATAATACATTGTGCCAACATCGTTCTTATACTTAGGCAGCGCTATTGCGCTGCCTATGATTACCTGTTGTATGTTTTCGCCTATGATTTTTTGTTTAATTTCTGTTCGTTTTTGGTTTCATTTATTTTTTAATAGTAATTTCTGGTCGTTTTGAGTTTGAATTTTAACAGGTATTTGTATCTGGTGAGCTTTAGTTTAAAATGGCCTTTACAATTCTTTGAAAAACTTATTTTTCAGAAAGTTTTTTTTTTTAATTAAATATGTTCGTTTTTGATTGCAAAAAGTTTCAAGTTTTTAAAAATTCCTTATTTCAAAATCAAACTTAAAAAAAAATCAAATCTTCATCAAAGTATCAAATTATTTTTCTAATGTAAAGCTGAGACAGTATCCTATCAAGGTGGTATCCAGAGGGGGGTAGGGAGGTATTACCTTTAAATGATAATATCTCGACATTTTTTTATTTAAAGCAGGGATGCCATAAAGTTATTATTTTTTTAAATTTAAAGCCGAGATGGCATCCTATCAAGGTGGTATCCAGAGGGGGGGGAGGGTAGTGACCTATCATATTCAAATGATAATACCTCGATTTTTTTTGGAAAGCAGGGATGCCAAAAGTTAACTATTTTTTTTATTTAAAGCAGAGACGGTATCCTATCAAGATGGTATCCAGAGGGGAGGGGCATAGGGACCTATTATATTTAACTGATAGTACCTTGATTTTTTTTTATCGAAAGCAGGGATGCCAAAAAGTTGAAAAGTTGACAAAAATTAACATACAGCACTTGTATAGTTTTATCGTCCAAAGGGAAAGGGACATATGCGTCCACCCCGTTTTTTTCTTATTGACGGAACGGGTTTACTTTGAAAACATTCATTCATAAGTACCAGGCATATTCACACTAAAACGAATTGGTGTGACGAAAGCGATATCGACATCCCCACCTAACGTTGTGCTCGAGTGACAATGGCACCCTTGGTCCAGTGCCCAAGTTACATTAAAAGGCCAGGTCATAATAAAAGCTTTCACATTGGAAGGTTCAAGGAGGAGTCTTTGACAGTCTTATGACCCAAGGGTACTAGATGTTGCAATGTTCTTACGTATCTACAGTGGTCTAAAAAATTCGATCACCCCACAAATGATTACCAAAAATATGCATAAATATAACAAATGTAAAATTTGGGATATTATAACACTTTTTTCAAAGCTTTAAAGAAAAGTAAAAAAGGCTAAATACCCCTATCTACGCTTAAAAGCTATTTTAAAAAGAAACTCTTTGGAGATTTCCATGGATATGACCATAGCGGAAGGTTTCAGCATTTGAGTATTTTGACCACAGGTGACTTATTGTTGCGACTTTCTTAAATTTGGTAATTTTTGCGAGCATTTGGAAATCAAAGCTTAAACTCAATAACCGATACTAAGTGTCCTAACATTTTGCTTGGATTAAAAGTGACGAACTAGGAAGAAAATCTCAACATCTTCCTAGAGCTACTTCAGTCTGCATATTATTTCATTTAATTACATTTAAAACGGATGAGGTTTTCATTTTTTACCTAAGAAAATAGCTGGCACTTCATTTTTCTTCATACCGAATAAACCATTAAGCGTTTTTTGTTCCATTATAGTTGAAGTGTTCTCATGGGAAGTGTTCATGATGTATTTTTCAATTTGATAAATTTACTCCTTTTAGATGCAGTTTATAATTTGACTGATATTAGGCATTGATGAGTTTATAATTCGGAATAAATCCCCCTAAAAAAAATGAATAATATCCAAAAGAGCAGCCAAAAGCAATAAAAAAGCAGCAGTTCAGCCTTAGCCTACATGACATATATTCTATAAAGAAGTCAAAAATAACTTTAAAATGTATTTTTTTTTAATTGTTATTAAAACCAGTTTTTAATACAAGAAGATATTTTAGGAATCAAAAAGAGCAGACAAAAGCAGTCAATATCAAAGTCACCCATTTCAACTGTTTTGAAGGTGACAAAACAGATATGGGCAAAGGGCATTATGAAAAAATTAAGCTTTTAAGTTCAAAGTTATAGAATAGAATAGAATTTATTTGCGCTAAAATCCCATAGGGCTAGGCCATGGCAAAAAATATAAACAAAGAACCATTACAAAGAACTTGCACATAATCTAACATAATACTACAGATATCTACTTTTATGATTCATCGCGAGACGAAGGAATCGTGCCAAGCTTCTGATACCCATAAAACACTCTTTCGCCCACATATTCACCAACCACCCAAAATCATAATCCCCCCTACTAAACACTTCCAGTCTCCAATCACCCAGCTCCTCACATTCACACATCAAGTGATACGCGCTCTCATCTAAACCTCCAAACATAGGACAAAATAAGGACCAGGCTTTGACTTTTCCCTCCCGATAAACTTTCTTCTTTGGCCCAGTGGCAAACTATCAGCCCTCATTTCAATTAATAGCTTTATTTCATTTTTATTCAAACCCACCTTAAAAAATAAAATTTCACCCCAAAGTTTTTATATATTCAAAGTTTTTACCCAGATAACTAACGAATTTTGTGATACGGTATTTGAAGTTTTGTATGCAGTAATGCTCGATGAAAAATAAGGCTAATTTTGATAATTATTTATGTTAAGAATGCATAGCTAATAAATACTTCAACTACTCGTATTGAAGCCATTTCGTTTCTACCAGATTTCTACTTCTCTCGATGAATAACGAAGAAGACCATTTCCAGCCAGCGACTTGTGAATTTTTGAACTCATGAGTAGGGTCAAATCTGTTGTAAATTTAAGCTGTGATTTGAGAAAGACTGATGAAAACATTAATTTTTGCGGTCAACATTGATCGCGCCGGCGGCGCGTCGCCAACATCTTACCGGCGGCGCGTCACCGACATCTTACCAGCCTCGCAATGGCGGCGCACTGTTTTGGCCCGACCGCCACCAGTCTTCCCTCATCGGCGTGGTGCCGGGTCTACCTGGAGTCTTTGTTACATAATCTTTGGTCTATTTTGAACAAAATGGCTATATAAAGTTTCGATCAAACGCATTTGGGGAAAAAGGGTTGGCGGGGAAGGGAGCTACTTGCAATCAGATCACTCTTGACTCTTAAAAAGGGAATTAGAACTTTCAATTTCTGTTCATTTGAGTCCCTTCCAAAGTTTCACCACCAAGTCTTCTGTAAAAACTTTATATGCCCCCAGAGTATAAGTTACAACCCTTCCCCGGGCTCTGGGGTGTTATGTTAACCCCGAAGTTTTTGATCGTTAGACTGTTTAAAAAAACTGGCAATCTCAACGTTTTGATCAGATGCATTTTGGGAAAAAGAGGGTGTGGAGAGAAGGGGGGTGTATGCCCTCCGGTCCCTTTTGACTCAAAAAAGGTAACTAGAACTGTCAATTTCCAATCAGATGAGCCACCTCTGAAGTTTAGATGACATCTCCCTACATAAAAACCTTTTATGCCCCTGAAGCATAACTTAAAGCACGTGCCCCCGGGCTCTGGTTGTTTTTGTTGACCCCGGAGTTTTTATTATCTGATGTTTGAACTACTTTTAACAAAATGGCTATTTCAAAATTTTATCGGATGGGTTTTTTGAAAAGGGGCATGACCTCTTCCATATGAACCGCCTCTGGGGAAAAAATAAAACATTAAAGCCGTATGGCCTTTACTAGATTTTTTTAAATTTACTTGTAAATTTACGTCAATTTACTAAATTTACTTATAAATTTACGTTTTATGTTGAAACTTTCAACATTTAATTTAAAAAAGCTAAACTTTAGATCCGCAGATACAAGTTTTTGTTATCTGATCGTTACCTTACCTTAGACCTTAGATCCACCTGTGCCTCCAGAGGCACCCAGGGCATCAAGAAGGAGTCGCCAATCTTCCCGCCGGTTTGCTGCTGCAAGTATCTGATCGTTAGACTGTTTAAAAAAAACTGGCAATCTCAACGTTTTGATCAGATGCATTTTGGGAAAAAGAGGGTGTGGAGGGGGGGGGTGTATGCCCTCCGATCCCTTTTGACTCAAAAAAGGTAACTAGAACTGTCAATTTCCAATCAGATGAGCCACCTCTGAAGTTTATATGACCTCTCCCTACATAAAAACCTTTTATACCCCTGAGGCATAACTTAAAGCACGTGCCCCCGGGCTCTGGTGGTTTTTGTTGACCCCGGAGTTTTTATTATCTGATGTTTGAACTACTTTTAACAAAATGGCTATTTCAAAATTTTATCGGATGGGTTTGTTGAAAAGGGGCTTGGGAGGCTAATTGCTCTTCGATCTCTTTTGACTCTTTAAAAGTGAACTAGAACTTTGAGTTTCCAATCAAATGAGCCCCCTCGAAAGTTTATACGAGTATCCCTTCTATAAGAACCAAATATGCCCCCAGGGTATAACTTACAACGCCTGCCCCCGGGCCCTGGGGGTTTTTGTCGTCCCTGAAGTTTTTATTAACTTATGTTTGAACTATTTTGAACCATAGGCTATCTCAAAATTTTTATCGGATTGGTTTGGGGGAAAGGGCGTAGGGGGCTAGTTCCCCTCCGATCTTTTTTTACTCAGAAAAAGTGAACTAGAACTTTTAATTTCCTTTGAACTTTTTTTGACACAATGGCAATCTCAAAATTTTAATTGGATGTATTTGGAGAAAAAAGGGGATGGGGGGCTAGTTGCCCTCCGATCACTTTTGACTCTTAAAAAGGGCACTAGAACTCCCGATTTCCAATCGAATATGCCCTCTTTGAATTTTATACGATGACCTCTTCCATATGAACCGCCTCTGGGAAAAAAATAAAACATTGAAGCCGTATGACCTTTACTAGATTTTTTAAATTTACTTGTAAATTTACTAAATTCACTTATAAATTTACATTTTATGTTGAAACTTTCAACATTTAATTTAAAAAAGCTAAACTTTAGATCCGCAGATACAAGTTTTTGTTATCTGATCGTTAGACTGTTTAAAAAAACTGGCAATCTCAACGTTTTGATCAGATGCATTTTGGGAAAAAGAGGGTGTGGAGGGGGGGGGGTGTATGCCCTCCGATCCCTTTTGACTCAAAAAAGGTAACTAGAACTGTCAATTTCCAATCAGATGAGCCACCTCTGAAGTTTATATGACCTCTCCCTACATAAAAACCTTTTATACCCCTGAGGCATAACTTAAAGCACGTGCCCCCGGGCTCTGGTGGTTTTTGTTGACCCCGGAGTTTTTATTATCTGATGTTTGAATTACTTTTAACAAAATGGCTATTTCAAAATTTTATCGGATGGGTTTGTTGAAAAGGGGCTTGGGAGGCTAATTGCTCTTCGATCTCTTTTGACTCTTTAAAAGTGAACTAGAACTTTGAGTTTCCAATCAAATGAGCCCCCTCGAAAGTTTATACGAGTATCCCTTCTATAAGAACCAAATTTGCCCCCAGGGAATAACTTACAACGCCTGCCCCCGGGCCCTGGGGGTTTTTGTCGTCCCTGAAGTTTTTATTAACTTATGTTTGAACTATTTTGAATCATAGGCTATCTCAAAATTTTTATCGGATTGGTTTGGGGGAAAGACCGTAGGGGGCTAGTTCCCCTCCGATCTGTTTTTACTCAGAAAAAGTGAACTAGAAGTTTTAATTTCCTTTGAACTTTTTTTGACACAATGGCAATCTCAAAATTTTAATTGGATGTATTTGGAGAAAAAAGGGAATGGGGGGGGGCTATTTGCCCTCCGATCACTTTTGACTCTTAAAAAGGGCACTAGAACTTCCGATTTCCAATCGAATATGCCCCCTTTGAATTTTATACGATGACCTCTTCCATATGAACCCCTCTGGGGAAAAAAATAAAACATTGAAGCCGTATGGCCTTTACTAGATTTTTTTAATTTACTTGTAAATTTACGTCAATTTACTAAATTTACTTATAAATTTACGTTTTATGTTGAAACTTTCAACATTTAATTCCAAAAAGCTAAACTTTAGATCCGCAGATACAATTGCCTGTTAAAATTCAAACTAGCAACGACAATAAATTATTATTAAAGAGTAAATTTACTAAATTGACTATTGCATACGTAACACGTAGTAAATTGGATATTAATTTTACTATTAAAGGCACAAAACAAATGATATTACAAATATCTTCTTTTGTACTTATTATAACATTGAAAATAAACATAAAAATTAGGGTAGAATTAAATTTTACTAATCGTAGTAAATACGTAGTATGTAGTAAATTTTCTAAATTAACTTTTTCGGAATTTTTTTTAAATTAAATGTTTTCTATGTTGGAATAAGTACAAAAGAAAATATTTGTAATATAATTCATTGTATGCCCCCAGGGCATAACTTACAACCCTTGCCCTGAGGGCTGTGGGGGGAGTGTCAAAATTTTAATTGGATGTATTTGGAGAAAAAAGGGAATGGAGGGGGGCTAGCTGCCCTCCGATCACTTTTGAATCTTAAAAAGGGCACTAGAACTCCCGATTTCCAATCGAATATGCCCCCTTTGAAGTTTATACGATGACCTCTTCCATATGAACCACCTCTGGAAAAAAAAAAAATTGAAGCCGTATGGCCTTTACTAGATTTTTTTTTAATTTACTTGTAAATTTACGTCAATTTACTAAATTTACTTATAAATTTACGTTTTATGTTGAAACTTTCAACATTTAATTTAAAAAAGCTAAACTCTAGATCCGCAGATACAATTGCCTGTTAAAATTCAAACTAGCAACGACAAGAAATTATTATTAAAGAGTAAATTTACTAAATTTACTCATGCATACGTAACACGTAGTAAATTGGATATTAATTTTACTATTAAAGGCACAAAACAGATGATATTACAAATATTTTCTTTTGTACTTATTATTACATTGAAAATAAACATAAATATTAGGGTAGAATTAAATTTTACTAATCATAGTAAATACGTAGTATGTAGTAAATTTTCTAAATTAACTTTTTCGGAAAGTTTTTTAAATTAAATGTTTTCTATGTTGGAATAAGTACAAAAGAAAATATTTGTAATATAATTCGTTGTATGCCCCCAGGGCATAACTTACAACCCTTGCCCTGAGGGCTGTGGGGGGAGTGTCATCCTCAAAAACATAATTCCCGGCTTTTCAACTACGTCGAACAAAATGGCTATCTTAAAATTTTGAATGGATGTTTTTGGGAAAATGGTGAGTGTGAGGTTTAGTTATCCTCCAGTCACTTTCGACTATTAAAAAGGGCACTAGCTGTTTCAATTTCCAATCAAATGACCGCTTTTTGAAGTTTCTACGACAACACTTTCTATAAAAAACCTTATAGGCCCCCAAGGCATAACTTACAACTCTTGCCCTGAGGGCTGTGGTGGGGGGGGGATTCATCCTCAAAGACCTAATTTCCAGAGCTTTCAACTGCATTGAACAAAACGGCTATCTCAAAATTTTGATTGGATGTGTTTGGGGAAATGGTGGGCGTGAAAGGAGTGTTAGTTGCCTTCCAATCATTTTCGACTATTTAAAAGGGCACAAGCCATTCCAATTTCTAATCGAATGAACCTTTTTCGAAGTTTCTAAGACAACTCCTTTGATACGAAATGCCCTGATATGGAAATAAAAAAAAAATCAATAATACATTGTGCCAACATCGTTCTTATACTTAGGCAGCGCTATTGCGCTGCCTATGATTACCTGTTGTATGTTTTCACTTATGATTGTTTGTTTAATTTCTGTTCGTTTTTGGTTTCATCTATTTTTTAATAGTAATTTCTGGTCGTTTTGAGTTTGAATTTTAACAGGTATTTGTATCTGGTGAGCTTTAGTTTAAAATGGCCTTTACAATTCTTTGAAAAACTTTTTTTTCGGAAAGTTTTTTTTTTAATTAAATATGTTCGTTTTTGATTGCAAAATGTTTCAAGTTTTTAAAAGTTCCTTATTTCAAAATCAAACTTAAAAAAAATCAAATTTTCATCAAAGTATCAAAACTAGTATTAAAGCAACAATATAAAAGTGAAAAAAGTCTGCCACTTCGAAATAAGCCCCCTTTGAACTTTATACGACGACCTCTTCTATATGAAGTGCATATCGAAAAAAAACAAATGGATTGTGGGGGGAGGCTATCTGCCCTCCGATCACTTTTTACTCTTAAAAAGTAAGTTACGACTTTCAATTTCCAATCAAATGAGCCCTCTATGAAGTTTATACGACCATCCTTTCCATAGCAACCATATATGCCCCCAGGGCATAACTTACAACGCCTACCCTCTGGCCCTGGGGGGCTGTGTCGACACCAGAGTTTTTGTTATCTGAACTTCGAACTATTTTTAAAGAAATTTCTACCTCAAAATTCTTATCTGAAGCACTTGGGGCGTGGAGGGAGGGGGGGCTAGTTGTCCTCCAATCTCTTTGACTCTTACAAAATGAACGAGAACTTTCAATTTCCAATCAATTGAACCCTCTCCGAAGTTCATACAAGTATCTCCTGCATAAAAACGATATATGCCCCCAGAGCAATACTTACAACGCCTGCCTCCGGGCTATGGGGGGAGGGGGGGGGTTTCCTCGACACAGGAGTTTTTCTTATCTTACCTTTGAATTATTTTTAATGAAATGGCTGTTTTGAAAATTTTATCGGATAGGCTTGGAGAAAAAAGCGTGTGGGGGGGGGGGGTTGTGCTACTTGCCGTCTGATATCTTTTGACTCTTAAAAATTGAACTAGAACTTCCAATTTTCAATCAAATGAGCCCTCTTTGAAGTTTATACGAGCATCCCTTTCATAAGAACCATACACGCCCCCAGGACAACACTTACAACGCCTACCCCCTGGGCCCAAAGGGGTTGTGTTGACACCGGAGTTTTGTTACCTAACTTTTGAACAATTAAAAAGAAAACTGGCTATGTCAAAATTTGTAGCGGATGGGTCTGGGGAAAAAGGGCATGGGAGGGGGGCTAGTTGCTATTAAATCTCTTGACTCTTAAAAAGTGAACTAGAACTTTCAAGTTCCAATCAAATGAGCCCTCTATGAAGTTCATACGAGCATCCCTTTCATAAGAACCATACATGCCCTTAGGGTATAACTTAGGACACCTTCTCCCGGGCACTGGAGGGTTGTATCGACACCGGACTTTTCTTATCTGACCTTTGAACTATTTTTTTTTTGTAACAAAATGTCTATCTCAAAATTTTCATCAGATGGGTTTGGAAAAAGAAGGTGTGGAGGGGCTAGTTGCCCTCGGATCTCTTTTCACTATTCAAAAGTGAACTCCAACTTTCAGTTTCTAATCAAATGAGCCCTCTCTGAAGTTGATACTAGTATCCCTTTCATAAGAACCATATATGAGTAGGGAGGGGGTCACTATTTCTGAGGGAAGTCCATATATGGGCATAGAATACTAACGGGACAAGATTATTGATCTACTAACGAGACATGATCACGTGTCTCTTTCTAGGCCAATCATACGTGTTTCGAAGCGTCATGATGCTCCACCCTCACACCCCTTCAACTGCTGGTAAGCATGTAAATGTAACATTTTATGTTGCATAGAAAGAGATTGTCTGCACTAAAAGGGGCACTATCTTTCCCCCGCAGAGATATTGCACAAACACTAACATATATGGGCATATTCCAACAATTGTTCACGAAAATTAGGGGGAATTAGATATTAATCAGGACATTGCCCCATGAAATAGGAACAAATTAAACAATGCATGCAAAAAGGAAAATCAGACGTAATCTCATTAGATATTGATGAAAACAAAGCACCTATTAGAACTTCCACAACTCCTCCCCCAAGAAATTTCGTCGGGTAGCCACCTTCCCACCAGTCCACCTTTTTGCCGGTAAGTCCGTAAATTTAGTGTTTTATGCTACATAGAAAAAGATTATCTGCAATAACAGGGCACCATCATACTTCATCACCATTATTTCAACAGCACCAATGTATACGGGCAAATTTCAAAACTGCTGTTGCGTTTATCTGAAGGCTCATGAACAGTTAGAAATTTAGGCATACAAACGTTAAAGCAAATTTCTATGTTAATCCTTTGGTTATATTAATCATTTCTATATTAATCCTTTGGTTAGTGGCGGAAAGGCCACTATGTAGCATAACTTCTTCTAAAGCTGGTAAGCTCAAAATATGGTGTTTTCGATAATTTTAAATTGATTGGATATATTTGAATTTTAGACCACTAGCAAAATAGCAGTCACGGGCTTGTCCACCGAAAGTTGTAGAAAACGCCACTTTGCTATGAAACAATCCTTTGGCTACTTAATAAGTACACTATAACTTTCAATATCCGTTCGTATGGGCCTTCTTTTTGTCTGGATTGAAGATGAAAATTGTTTAGCTTCTTTACATTCCACTCAACAACAAATCTGAATTTTCTTTGCCCCGTCTTCCTACCTTTTTTTCTTCAACAGTTCCTCAAAGAAAAGCAAAGTTTGAATGTTTTTCAAGGAAAAGTAAAGAGCCATATTAAACTGAAGACCAGCAGAAATAAATTCCTACAATAATTCAAACCCAAATTGACCAAAAATCGCTACTAAAAAATAAATGAAACATAAAACGAACAGAACTTATAATAAACAATCATTGAAAACAGCGTTAACAAGTACTACTATAGATGCATAAATGGACCTTAAAACGAGCAAAAATTAAATTTTATATTCAAATTAAACTTAAAACGAACAAAAATTTCTACAAACTGGAGTTTGGATACTGTCCTTTCCCCCCTTTCCTAGCCGTAAAAAACCAAAGCTTCTTGCGTCTTTACTGAAAAAGAAATATATTTCAAATATTTTCTTTTATGTCTAAAACGTTAAAAAATAAAAATAGAAATTGTATGTAATTGATGAACTTCTAAAAATTAATATAATTATATCTCAAATATTAAGTTTATTTTCAATGGTTATTTCCATTCTTCTTGATCCATATTATATCTTGATTATTATTACACAGACAACTTGCATAAGTTACAACCCCTACCCAGGAGCTGTGAAGGACTTGTCAACCCCAATTATCTTACTTCTGGACTACTTTGGGCACAATCGGAGTGCTAGTTGCCCTCCGATCACTTTCGTCTCATAAAAATGGCACTAGAACTTTCGATTTCCAGTCGAATGAGCCCCTCCAAAGTTTATACGATCACCTCTTTCATAAGAATCTTATATGTTAACAATGGGTAACTAGCAAAGTTTATAACCCTTGCCCTGAGGCTGGAGAGTTGTGAACCCCAGAGGCATAGCTAATTTGCCTTTGGACTATTTGAAACAAAGTGACAATCTCAAAATTTTGATGGAGCCATTTGGGGGAAAAGGGTGCAAAGGGGCTGGTTGCCGTCCTGTAATTTTTGACTCTTAAAAAGGGAGCTAGACCTTTCAATGGCCAATTAAACGAGCCTCCCCCAAAGTTTATAGTTCCACTGATTCCATAAAAAGCTTATATGTTGACAATGGGCAACATTCATAACTTACGGCCCTTGCCCCCGGCACTGGTGTTTTTTTTCAACCCTGAAGGTATAGTTATATGATCTTTGGACTATTTTGAGCAAAATGGCTATCTCAAAATAGGATGCAATTTGGGGGAAAGAGGGCATGGATGGAGGGGAGTTATTTGGCCTTCGATCACTTTCGACTCCTAAAAAGGGCATTAGAACTTCTGATTTTGAATAGAATAAACCCCTCCAAAGATTATACGGTCACCCATTCCATATGAAGTGCCTCTAGGAAAATAATAATAGAATATTGAAGCCTTGTTTCTCTTTACTATAGGCAACGCTATAAAGTTGCCTCTGACACCACTACTGTGCTGAATATGATAGGCAGCTTCTACTGATTACTAGTGAGTAATCAGTAAAATATTCCTAAGCTACTGATCACTAATCACATTATTGATCACGAGAAGCAACCGATCACTAGTAACATACCGCTAAAATTACTTATAAAAATTATTTCAATCAGCTATTGTATTGCCCATTCCTGCGGAAATACATGACTTTTTACTTATTTTTCCCTCCTCAATTTTTGGATTCTTCTCTCTTATCCAGTCACTATTTCAAGTCCCTAAGACTGGGAATAAGTGAAGGTGAAGAGGTAAAAGTAGGTTAGCCAAGGCCCAGGGGTAGTTTTCACAGTTGCAAAAAAAACTGGAAGAATTGGAAGACAAGTCTGCAAATATTATTGGAATTAAAATATCAGGAACTATAATGATGACAGTGGTCAAGTATGGTTCTGAAGAGTGGGCTGCCCGAAAGACGGCGAAGAATTTGTTTGATGTTTTCCAGATAAATTGTCTATGGATTGTTTTGGGTACCAGTACCCGTATTTTAAACAGTAGGCTGTGTGAAAAATATGTTTCAATACTGATTCATCCCTTTCCAGCCCTACAATGAGAGACAGGTTAAGAGGCTAGGACATGTTCTGTGGATGATGGATGACAGATTACCGAAGATCTTATTTGTCAACCAACCATCTAAGGCCAAACAAAACCAGGTCGTCACTAAATGGGTTTGAGGAAATCGTAAGAAAAGATTTAAGAGAAATTGGAACTTCCTTGGGATGGTTTAAAGAGGGATCCTTTGAATAGATTGGGATATAGGAGGAGAGTGCGTAGCTCTGGCGGCCTCTGGCGGCTTGGTGCAGCACTGAGTTTATAGCAGTAGTAGTAGCAGTAGCTGTATGTTACTTCATCACGAAAGTAATGATAATAGTAAGGGAGTTGCGGAATTTTAAGCTGACAGACTATTGAGCTGTAAGTTTGAGACGATTTTAACCTCAAGTTAGAAGTGAATCAAACTTGAACATCTATTGCAAGCACAGTAGCGTTCTCTGTTTTAATGTATATATTCGGCATTATACACAATGAAATTTATATTAGCGCTCAAAGCATATTGTGAGCAATACTTTCGACAATGTCGTCATGAGAAATACACAGAAAAAGAAGATAAACATGAAAATATGTATATATTAATATATGTATCCAAAAAGATGATTGGTATCAAACAATTTAAAGGACTTCACATTTAAAACTCATATTGTGAGACGAAAATGTATATTCTTGCGACAGCGACACCTGCTAAAGCCCCATTGTGATACATATCCATTGACAAATGTAATTCTATATCTTGTGGACCTTCAACTGCTTTAGCCAAAGACAGTATACACTGATTAAAACCAACACGCCTGACGGTGAAATATTCTTCCGCTGCTTGTTCCACACCCTTAGGTGCTCTGGTATCGATGAATTTCAAATCAAACTTTACGCTTGATGTTGGCCACACTGGTCCACGCATGGTGAAGATATCAAGTTGCCCCGTGGATCGAGGAATGTGGATTCGTGAAGTAAAGGTTAGGTAGTTATAGCTGAAGCTGATTGGTCGGCGTAAGCATTCATTATCACTTGACAAGCATTCTACCGATGTTCGTTTACAACGGCTAGAATAAAAGTTAGCATTAATCTCTTGATCTCCAAAACAGAACACATTTAAGAAGCAACAATTTTTTTTCCTTTACTAAAAATTGTCTTATTCCCCGTTAAAAATAAAAAGTTCCTAAAGCTTTGAAATTAAAATTGAATAAATACAGCCATCAACATTGAATTGCCATTCTTTGATTTTTAGCTTCGGCAATCAGTAAGTTTGAAGTGGTTAAAAGAAAGTAATTTTACTGAACATAAAGCAGAGGGGGAGTGCTTGTTCCACGAGCGAAATTGTTTTATTTTTTTTTTGAAAAGTATTTCCAAAGCTATTCAGCAATTGAAAAATCAGATGATGCTCATGTCTATCTGTAATACAAGTCATGCTCCTTATTTACTATTAATTTAAATTGGATTTGAAAAGAGATTGCATGTTTATATTCGTCCACTTTTTTCACAGCCTAAAATATTATTATGGAATAGTATAATTTACCTTCTAATTTTTTTTCTTGTTTCCTCAGTCATAGATTTCATATTCCATCGGTATGAGCATCTCTTTTTTGAAAGTAGCTTTAAGCGATCTTACTAAAATTGAGCCTTCAGAAAAAGGGTGAGTGTTTTTTTAGATCAAAAAGAGAAAAATAACTTGCTCATCTCAGGACCTAAAGGCATATAGGAAAGCAGCATTCCAATCAGAATGCCTTAAGAAAGTAAAACAAGAAAATGGATGGGACCATATTATATCAGTGCATATAAGGTGGTAGTCAAATTATTATTCATATCTGGATCCAAAAGAATTCATCAAATGAATGAGTGATTCGAAAGACCCCTACGGAAAAAGCACGAAATTTGGTTTTCAAAGTACATTTTAAGAGGCTTCAAGCCTGACCCCACACACCGAACTTTCATAAAAACTTATGAATTTCCCTTATTTATCCCTGGGAGAGAGAGAAGTGGTGGTGCGTTCCTTCACAAATATGACAATTCTTCTATGCAAACATGGATGAACAGTCACGCGATCTGCATTACTTATTGATTCTTCTGAGCGTCAAAACTAGAGAATAATAATCATGCCGGTCACTCTAATCTTTACCAGGTAACATTATTCTATCTGCATTACTTTATTGATTTCTTTTTGAGCACCGAAACAAGCAATCCACTCTATTGTTACCATTTCCAATAGTCTGGGTCAGACTTTAAACTGAGCCATTTTTTTTCTTTTATTGTATTTTTTAAATATTATTTTTTTGCATAGAAGACCATATTATGCCGACATTTTTTCCTAATAGAACATTATTTTCGCTAATCCAAATTTGCAAATTGAACATCAAATATTTGTAGGCTGAGCCAAGGAAATATTTTCTGTGAAATGAAACCAAGGAGGGACATTTTCAGCACAATTGGATCCAAGTTTATTTTATTCTAGAACGAAATTACAAACTAAGTGGCAAGTTAATATTTTAATATTTTAACCTTTTTTATATTCATTTTAATCCTGCTTTCGACATTTTGCCGTAAGTTTTGTTTTTCTTAGGCCCAATGTTAGCATTATATTTTTTAATTTTTAGTTAAGAATATTGGAAAGAAAAACTAGTGAAACAATTTTATTGGATATTTGACGAGGGATTTAGTGTCGGAAGATTAGTCGCAATATGAAGACGAAAAAATGCGATGCTAAGCTGTTATCTTAAATTTTATTTTATATGTGAAATTTTAATTTTCTCAGTCTAGCAAGGCAAACAGATTGAGAAACTGCGTTCATGTAGCCAGAAGGAATCTAATCATCTAAGGCACTGGTTCTCCAACTGTGGTATTCGTAACCCCTGGGGGTACGCAAAATTTTAAGAAGGTACGTACCCGGCCAACAGAAAAATAAAACAACCCTTTACCTCTAGGACTGGCAATTTTATTTAAATTTTAGCTAGAGTTTACTTAATAGCGGTAACTGAGAAGGGGTACCTAAAATGTTTTGTGGGTAAAAAGGGGTACAGTGTTTAAATAAGCTTAAGAACCACTGTTCTAAGGTATACAAATCTGACTTCGAACTTCGTTCTAGAATCAAAACAAATAAACTAAGATTTGCCAAAGACGGTCTAAAAAGCTCTTAAAAATGGAAAGAGAAAGAATTTTTAAGTGAATAGAATTAACTTATGTAAGCTTAATGTTAAAGGACAAATTTTTAAAATTCAGAAAAGTCGATCAAATGCATGGTATACTTGCTTTTCAAATATATACTTCGTGAAACCAAAGCTGCTTGTGACTTAACTCTTTGTTTGTATATTGTGTATTACTAATAATTTTGACTATCAACGCTCCTTGAATTATTGCACAGGAAATGAAATGGATTTTTTAGCTACGTAGACTATATATATATATATACATATATACATATATATGTATATATATATATATATATATATATATATATATATATATATATTATATATATATATATATATATATATATATATATATATATATATATATATATATATATGTATACATATATATATATATATATATATATATATATATATATATATATATATATATATATATAAATATATATATATATATATATATATATATATATATATATATATATATATATATATATATGATTATTTATGATAATTATATGTTACACATACATAATATATATATGATTATTCTGTAAAATATCTTCTTCTTGTAGTGGTTTGTCCTTCAATTGGTTTTAGTGGCTAAATAGAATACATACATTGAAATATATGCATAGATCATACATAGGTCAAGTATATATTCTGTTAGCTTTCCGTAAGCAACCGGAAGCAAGACATAAACAAATCGCTTTGAATTAGGTTAAACAAACACAAAGCTCATGCAAATATACAGTTTCTGAAACATAGCCACATTCTGCCAGTTCTTTAAAACAAAATTTAAAATAAAAATTGCAATCATTAAGTTTAAAGGGTGGCACATCCCTTTCTGCTTCTTGATTTCCGGATCTGTTTCGCAAGGAGAAAAGAAATACAAAAAATGTCATACGTAGGCCCAAGGTTTTTTGCATCGTCTTTGAGTCATTTAAGGGAAAATACAGATCTCTTAATAACAAAAACTATAATCAGTAACTTGTGTTTCTTGTCTCTAAACGGACAGTTTAAGAAAAACTGTTCCTTTTACAAAGTTAATATTTACACGCTATTTGCCATAGACTGCCGGCTGACTGACCGTATTTCAAATTGTAGGCTGTACAAAAAATGCGGCTCAATCCCGCTTTCTAGGGCTATAACGAAAGAAAGGTTGAGATCGCTAGGGCACGTTGTGCACTGGGAGGGGGAAAAGAGGGAAGCTTTGATTAGATTGGAAGAGAGGAGGAGCGTGCGTAGTTATGTTGGCCTCAGGCGGCTTGGGGCTGCGGTGAGTTGTTAACCTTTTACCTGCATTCTTACGACCAATGTCGGAAAAATATTCCAAGGGGGACCATTCAAAGCGGATGAGCCCCCTCCCCCTCTCTCGATGCAGCCCTGTCCCTTACTCAGCCAATAGCATTGACCTGAAGGATTTGTCAACAATTTAAGATTTATAATGAATAAATCGAAAAAGTGCGTTTTTTTCTTGATCATTCAGTAGGTAAGGAAAAGACATGATCAAGGTCGTCTTATTTTTGTGTCTAAAGGGTATTAAAAGAAGGCTGAAACATTTCATATAGTATTTTGGCAATTGAAAAAAGAAAATCCTTCCCCGTATTGTCTAAATATGAACTTGCCCAACCTAAAAAGTGACTCTCGCTTTATATGGCTTTTTTGTCCAGTAAATCAAATAAAAAAAAGAATTTACAAAAGCTACATTATGTAGCCGAAAAATACAGCATAAAATTAGTATGTATTAAACAGAATTATTTATTGCAGTCTTTGAGCCCGGGGTACTGACGCACTTATATTCTGCTCCAACTCGTTGCCCGCTTTTTTCCTTCGCATCAAACTTGCTCACATTCTCCTAATTTTTGAAAAAATATGATTCACACCTTTTGACTTTGAGCGCAACAATATGATGACTAGGTGTACTTAGGAAACAAATCTATAATGCAGAGAATCCCTTTAACTAGATTTAAAACAATATTTAATTTTACGAGTTCCAAACTGAACATATATATATATATCGTATAAATATTGTTATTAAAAGAATGAGGTCCGGGCAACAACCCTGGTTGTAACCGTTTGAGCCCAAATAAGCCTAAAACGAGTCAGCTGAGGAAAATCAAAAGGTATATTATTAGACGACATAAATCTAAAGGAAAACAGAAAGACCCAAAAGGGTCTCATATTTATGATTTATATTAGCAACAAGTTGTTTTGGAAAATAAGGCTTTATATGCCCTCAAGACATGTTAAAATATATTTCGATATGGAAAACTACCATTAAAAATTATTTGTGTTAGTAATACAAAAGATATAATATGTTAAAAAAAAGTCAGAATATTTTGAGAGCCAAGAAGATACAGATAAAGGATTGAACAGACTGAGCAAGTATACAGAGCATAAGGGATTGACTTATTAAGCTTACTTTATCAAAAAATGTGACACACAGCCATTTAAATTACTAAAGCTGGAGTACGATGGATTCGTCTATTAAATCAATACTGAAATAATTATTCAAATAAAAAGAGTATATTAAATGTGAAATTCAACAAAAATATTTAGAAATGACTAAAAACTTACTTTTTATGATCAGGATCGCGAATATAATTGGAAGGACAAGTAATGGAATTACATCTATAATTTCCTCTAGTATTTAAGCAGGTTTCTTCAGGTTGACAAACATTTCCTTGGGCACATTCATCAATGTCTAGTAAATATAAAAATATCACGAATCAAGACAGTAAATTGAAACCAATAAAATTTAACCCTAAGCCCAAGCAATGGAAAAAAAAAGGTGCTTTGAATGAAAAATATAAAGAATATTTTAACTTTAACTCTTTTAACTTTATTAAACTTGTTATCACAAAGACAATTCAACACTCTGAAAAGGCTACAATAGCTTGCATTGAATTCATTTTCTTAAATACAATCTTAATTTTCTTGTTCATTTGGTTAAAAAATAACTCTATCCAGTTTAATGGTTTTATAAGGATAAAAGAAAATCAGTGAATACTGTAGCATTGGCTTAGTAAAAAGCAATGTGTATTCCACGTATTGTTTTAATTCTTCTAAGTACTTATTATAGAAAAGATGACCGTTGAAACGTACAATAAATTTGCATGATCGACAACTGAAAGTTCTAGCGTGCTAATAAAGGATTGAAAGTAATCGGAGAGGTGCATATCCCCCTACCATTACTTTTTGGCTCCGGGCATCCCTGTAGCACCCCATACTACTACTACTGCTAACAACTCACCGCAGCACCAAGCCGCCTGACGCCAACACAGCTATGCACGCTCCTCCTCCACCCCAATCTATTCAAAGCCTCCCTTTTTACACCCGCTCACGAAGTTCTCATTTCCTTTAAATCTTTCTTTATGACGTCCTCCCACCCCAGACGGGGACGACCTGCTTTCCGTTTAGCCCTAGACGGTTGGCCGAAAAGAATAATCTTCGGTAATCTGTCATCCTTCATCCACACAACGTGCCCTAGCCACCTCAACCTTTTTTTCATTATAGTCCTAGAGAGCGGTATTTAACCACATTTTTCGTATAGACTATTGTTTGAAATACGGTCAGTCAGCCGGGTACCCAGAACAATCCCTAACTAATTTCTCTGGAAAACATCTAGCAAATCTTCATCCGCTTTTCGGAGCGTCCATGCTTTAGAGCTATAGTTGACCACTGTCATCACTGTAGCTTCTAATATTTTAATCTTGGTTTGCAGACTTATCTTCCTATTCTTCCAAACTTTTATTTAACTGTGGGAAAACACCATGAGCCTTGGCTATTCTACTTTTAACATCTTCACTGCTCCCACCACCTTTACGAATAATACTACCAAGGCAAGTGAAGCTGCACACCTGATCAATCTTTTCATTACCCCCAACGTCACCTTTTTATCTTCACTTATTCCTAGCCTTAGGGACTTAATCTTCTTAACATTAATTTTCAAACCACTTCTAGCACTCTGAACTCGCTAAACCTCTAAAACGTCATTCATTTTGCTCTCACTTTCATCTAGGATGCTTAAATCATCAGCATAATCTTAGTCCAGGAGACTTTTTCATCCCCATTTGATTCCGTGGTTTCCTTTTGCCTTTCCTGTGCTCCTTAAAACAAATTCCATCAAAATAATCCATATAAAGGGGACTAGAACACAGCCCTGCTTAACTCCTGATTTAATACAAAACCAGCTGCTAACCTCTTTTCTTACCTTAACCGCAGCAGTGTTATTTTCGTACATAGCACTAATCACTTTAATGTATTTGTCTGGTATACCATACAAGGATAAAACCTTTACTAAAGCTCTTCTATCAACAGAATCAAACGCTTGCTCATAATCTATAAAACTGAGGACCAAAGGTGTTTGAAAATTCAGGCACTTCTTAATTATTAGCCTAAGAGTGAAAATTTGGTCGACACATCCTATACCTTTTCTAAAACCGCACTGTTCTTCTCTTAAAACTTTGTCTACGGCATCTCTCAGTCTAAACAGTATCATATTACTAAGTAATTTACTACCTACACCAGACTAAAGCCTCGATAATTACCACACTCATTTTTATCACCTTTCTTACAAAATGGCTTAATTAAGGTTTTCCTAAAATCGTTGGGTACTTCCCCTTTTTCAAAAATCATGTTCATAATCTTCAGTAACTTATTTCTAACCTCAGAGCCACCATATATAAGAAATTCATTTACCCCCCTATCAACACCTGGAGCCTTATTATTTTTCAATCCTTTTAGTACTGTTCCTAATTCCTCCTCATAAAACAAATCTTCCTTCACATCCAAGGTATCACAAACTTTTTCATTTTCTTCTATATCTTTCCCTCAACTCTATCTCGGTTAAGCAAATTCTCAAAATGTTTGGCCCATCTCTTTTTAGTTTTTTCCTTATCGCTAATTGCGGCCCCATTCCTATCTTTAACTGGGCCACGTTCGGATTTACTACTCCCTCTCAATTTTTTAACATGCCAGTAAAATAATTTACTATTATGCCGTCTAGCTGCATCTTCCAGATCCTCGGCAATTTTATCCATGGCCTCCACTTCACATCTCCCTAGTTCATATTTTAATGCTTTCTCCACTTTCTTTATCTTAGAACCCATAATCCCAGGTAATAATTTCATCAAAATTATCAAAAGGTCGAAAAACGAGCCTTCAAGGGGGTCATTTTCTAACACGAGCATAAATATGCAATATGCTACCAAAGATATAACCAGCCTTCCTATATTCTTACCTGGGGTATTTGTTCAAGTGATGCTGGATTAAGATAGTTTAGCTAAATTTTAATAAAAGGTATTTTTGTCTGTGATGGTCTATGTTCTTGTTCTGTCAACTCTCAGGTCGAGTTATATTCAATTATTTTGTTTTCTTTGCCTTTTAATTGAGTGACCTACACTGCACTTTGAATGTGAAAAAATAAAGAATGATACCATCTACTGTATTATACAACACTACACTATAGAACCATATCATGCTAGGCTATTATATTCTATAGTAAACTACAGAACTATAAAACAGTGTACTATCAATATCAAAGAATAAAGAACATATATCTTCAACTGATATGCTTTTGCTGTACACAAATTAAGTATGAAAATCTGATCTAGAATATAGACTATTACTTTCAAAATCCTAGAATGGGGCACAAGCAACAACAAGTCAAATTGACAAAATTTATCAGAAGGTAGTTCAGAAGGATAGGTTCAATATAAGCTTCATCTCGACTCTAGGTCTAAAAAATTATTAAATGTGTCAAAATATGATGCAGTATTCTGAAACTTAAATCACACACTTAAATCACACAGTAAAGACTGGTATTTAGTTACATCTTAGTTTACATCTATACGCCTTCAGATTAAAATGGATCGAAGTTCATTTAAGAGATTTGGGGCATTAATTTAAAATATTTTTCAATATAAACAGTAGACAAGAAAAGTACCATTAATAATGACTCAGGTTTGAAAACATACCAAGACAGGTTCTTCCATCGGGTGCTAGCTTATAGCCGGTTGGGCACGTGCATTTATAGCTACCCAACTCATTGACACACTGGCCAACGCAGAGATTTCTACCTCTTTCTCGATACTGCTCACATTCATCCACGTCATAACACGCCCTATAAAAATATTAATTCAGATGTGTAGTTTACTTAAGAGTATTAATTCACATGAGTAGATTAATAACGAATAGGGCTGTTGTTGAAATTTAACTATGCTAAATAGCTTAATAGAATCTAAAAAAAAACCTTAAATAGAATTTGAATTTGATTATCATTCTTTTCAGATACAAAGCGACTAATTAGACACGATAGAAGGTGTTGAATTATATTTGTGAAGAATACTTGTTCAAAACAAGTCATATTAATCAGGACTTGGTATGGTAGAGCAGTTTTCCGGGAAAGAAGATTAAGGATAGAAAGTCAATTTATATTCCGAGAATCTACTTTGGGCTGAAGACTTATAGTAGAAAGTCTAATTAATTTGGGACAATCTGTAACATGATTTCTCAAGAAGGAACTCTCTTTTAGGAAACTCAGTGCTTATGTTTTACTACTTGATTTGAAAATGGCCTTTTTAATCTTATCACTTAGCTTTAATGCCTATTATTGAAAGTTTTGATAGGAAGTTTAACTATTTATAGAACGTTTGACAGTTTGAGAGAGATACAAACCTATTATCTGGGGCCAAAGTATATCCTTGTTCACACAAACACTTAAACGATCCCCAACTATTTACACATCTATGCTGACACAACCTTTCGGTTTCTGCACATTCATCAATATCAATGCATTGATTCTCTGATTTCTTGCGGAATCCTTCGCGACATTCACATCGGTATGATCCAGGAGTATTCAAACAGGTTGAAGTGGAAGTGTCACAAACCCGATCTCGACATTCGTCAATGTCTTCACATTCTTTTGTTATTGGATTAAGTGAAAAACCACTCATGCAGCCACATGTGTAACCGCCAGCCCTGTTGTGGCAAGCCTGCCCAGATCGACAGTCATGGTGTCCCGTAATACACTCATCTACATCTGAAATTTGAAATGTTATGTTTACAAAAGTTATGGTACAGTCAAGAAAAAAGCACCTAAGGATTATGCTATGTAGGAAATCGACTCAGCTACATGAAAGAAGGTTTGCGTTAAGCAATATATCTTTGTAGAGAGCTTATACACTGAAGAAGCTCACTTTCAAAGCAGTTTTACAAATTTTGGGACTTAGATCTTGACGCTGAGTTTCTCTCCCCACCCCCTCTATTCTGGCTAGATGACTCACTATTTTGTAGATGAGGGATAGCAATCCCCCTATGTCTATTCAAAACTCTTTGAGACCTGACAAATATTAATTAATTAATGATTAATGAACCAACACAAGTGAAATGATGGAATTCGGTCCCATTTAAATTATATCTTTACGTGTATCTTATGTAACTCTCTTGGATGGTAATGGAGGGACCAGGAACAATTTACCTTCTCTAGCATGTGTAATTAGTTTTCACTGGTTTTAATTTTAGCAAGTTTCACTTATTTTTGAGCGATATCACGCGCGTCTAAGCTGTCCACTCTTTTGACACTGAATTGTATTGTGGATGAATGTTTCAAGAAATCGAGTAATGCATCTTATTATACGTATATAATTTTTGAGCCCGAGTTAGATGGAGGATCTAACTGTTTGGACACCAAACGCTCTGCTGACGATCAAATTGATGGTCGTTGCACTCAGAATGTAAAATGCATCATCAACGAAGAAAATGCTTTGTTACTCAGGACATTTAGAGCTTACAAAAGAAACCCAATTTTGTTCTATGGCTGCATGAGTCTAGAGGCTCCAGGAGTTCATAAGCAACGTATAGTTATAAGACTACTATACGCAGCTCAAACTATATAGAAGTTTAACATTTGAGGCTCATTTGCTCAACAAGATGGTAGGCTGGATCATATTACCATCCTTGCAGCTAAAAAAGAATTATCCTCAATGAGGCGTGAAAAAAGGGTCTAAGACTCTTGTCCTAAAACGAAGGTGAAATCATGGTTACATCATCGATTGCTACAATGTAGTACTTGCAATCTTCACTTTTTTTCATTTTTAAGGATATGTATTGTTTGGCTCCCATTACTGCCACCGCAACTCGCATTTTGTCTTAAGAAGTTCAAGTTTCTTTTAACTGAAAGTAAGGAGCAACATTAAAACTTAAAACGAACAGAAATTATTCCGTATATGAAAGAGGCTGTCCCCTCCTCAACGCCTCGCTCTTTACGCTAAATTTTTTTATTGATTTGAAAAATGAAGTTGTGTGACAGTGTCAAACTTTAGCGCAAAGAGCGAGGCGTTGAGGAGGGGATAGCCCCTTTCATATACGGAATAATTTTTGTTCGTTTTAAGATTTAATGTTGCTCCTTACTTTCAGTTAAAAAACTTGTTTTTTTAATTTAATTTCTGAACGTTTTTGAACTAATGCAGCTTTTATTTTGGCTCACCGTACATGAATAATTAGAATGAAATTTGCATATTAATTTTACTTGTTTTGGCCAAATGGCTTTCTCGAAATTTTGTTCTGACGTAACTTACGAATTAACTTACGTAACGAACTTCTATAGTTGTATGTTTTTATTACGTATATTAGGGGTTTTACTCCTAGTCAATACCTTGCTCTTTACGCTAAAGTTCGAATTTTTTTCGAATCACAAACCCCTGAATCACAAAGGCCGTTTAATTAGAATAGAGAGCTCTTTTGAAAGTACTAAATCGAACTTTAGCGTAAAGGGCAAGGTATTGACTAGGGGGCGAACCCCCTCATATCCGTAATAATTTCTATTTGTTGTAAGTTTCAATATTGCTCCTTACTTTCAGTTGAAAAAAAACTAGATTTTTTATTGAATTCCTGACCGTTTTTTAAATAATGCTGGGAAATCCAGTACCTCCGTCATAGAAATGTCCCTTCCCCCAAGGAAACATCCTCCATGGAAAGATCCTACCCCGTGATCCCCCTCCGACCCCCCCCCCCCACCAGAAAAGAATCCCTCCTGAAACGTCTATATACTTCCCATTAACCTATGCTATATGTAAACAATGGGCAAAGTTCATAACTTGCAGCCCTTCCCCTGGGAACTGTGGGGGATTAAGTCATCCTCAAAGACATATTTATTAGATTTTCGACTATTCTGAACAAAATAGCTATCTCAAAATTTTGATTGGGTGACTTTGGGAAAAAAGTGAGCGTGGGAGGGGGCCAAGTTGCCCTCCAATTTTTTGGTCACTTAAAAAGAGAACTAGAAGTCTTAATTTCCGTTCAGATGAGCCCTCTCACAATATTCTAGGACTACTGGGTTGATAAGATCACCCCTCAACAAACAAACAAATAAACACGCATCCGTGATCTTTTTTCTGGCAATAAATACAAAATTCCCCATTTTTGCAGATAGGAGCTTGAAACTTCCACAGTAGGGTTCTCTGATACGCCGAATCTGATGGTGCGATTTTCATTAAAGTTCTATGAATTTTAGGGGTTGTTTCCCCCTTTTTCGAAAATAAGGCAAATTTTCTCAGGGCCGTAATTTTTGATCGGTAAAACTAGACTTAATAAAGCTTACATATTTGAAATCAGCATAAAAACCTTATTCTATTGATGTATCTATTGGTATCAAAATTCGGCTTTTAGAGTTTTGGTTACTATTGAGCCGGGTCGCTCCTTACTTACAGTTCTTTACCACGAAATGTTTGAATCAAACAGTTCGTGGTAACGAACTGTAAGTAAGGAGCGACCCGACTCAATAGTAATGGAAACTCTAAAAAACGGAATTTTGATACCAATAGATACATCAATAGAATCGGATTTTTATGCTGATTTCAAATATATGAGTTTCGTCAAGTTTAGTTTTACCGATCAAAAGTTACGAGCCTGAAAAATTTTGCCTTATCCTCGAAAAAAGAAGGGAACCCACGGAGGGAGTTACGGGAGTAGATGTCGGAGGTGGGAGTTACGTGGGAACATTTTTCCATGGAGGATATTTTCATGGGGAAGGGATACTTCTATGAAGGGGGCGCCAGATTTCCCAACATTATTTAAAAAACGATCAGGAGTTAAATAAAAAAAAGTTTTTTCAACTGAAAGTAAGGAGCAACATTAAAACTTAAAACAAACAGAAATGATTACGTATATGAGGTTGTTCGCCCCCTAGTCAATACCTCGTCCTTTACGCTAAAGTTTGTTTTAGTACTTTCAAAAGAGCTATCTATTCGAAGAAACCGGCCTTTGTGATTCAGGGGTTTGTGATTCGAACAAAATTCGAACTTTACCGTAAAAAGCGAGGTATTGACTAGGGGTAAACTCCCTAATATACGTAATAAAAACATACAAATATAGAAGTTAATAAAGTAAGTTAATTCGTAGTCGTATTCAATTTAATGTTGCTCCTTACTTTCAGTTAAAAAAACTTGTTTTTTTTATTTGATACTAAAAGAAACGTTGTGCTAGTGTGGAGTTATGGTTCATATGTACGATTTTTCAAGTTTTAACTTCTTAGGACAAAATTCGAGTTGCGGTGGCAGTAATGGGAGCCAAACAATACATATGCTATAAGAAGGGGGTGCCAGATTTCCCAGCATTATTTAAAAACAGATCCGAAAGTAAACAAAAACAAGTTTTTTTCAACTGAAAGTAAGGAGCAACATTAAAACTTAAAACGAACAGAAAGTGTTATGTATAGCAGGGGGTTTGCCCCTAGCCAATACCTCGCTCTTTACGCTAAAGTTTTTTTTAGTACTTTCAAAAGAGCCATCTATTCTAATAAACGGCCTTTGTGATTCAGGGGTTTGTGATTCAAACAAAAATTCGATCGTATCGTATCTGCTGCATCTTTCGTATCGTACAAAAAATTCTAAAAAAAAGTAAAATTAATATACAAATTTCGTTTTAACTATTCATGTACGGTGAGTCAAAACCAAAGCTGCATTAATTCAAAAACGCTCGGAAATTAAATAAAAATATAAAGTTTTTTTGACCGAAAGTAAGGAGCGACATTGAAACTCAAAAAGAACAGAAATTATCCTGTATATGAAAGGGGCTGTTCCCTCCTCAACACCTCGCTCTTTACGCTAAAGTTTGATTCTTTCTCACAGCTCTATTATTTAAAACAATAAAAAACTTTATCGTAAAGAGCGAGGCACTGAGGAGGGGACAGCCCCTTCCATATGCGGAATAATTTCTTTTCGTTTTAAGTTTTAATGTCGCTCCTTACTTTCAGTTGACAAAAAACTTGTTTTTTTTAATTTAATTACATCATTAAAGAGAACATTCAGTTAAATGTACAAAAAGAGCTTCCACTCACCAACACATTGTCCATATTCATTTGCCTCGTAACCACTTCCACACTGGGGTAGATTACTAACACACTGATATGAGCCAGGTGTATTTACACATTTACTATTTCTTAGACATGGATTTGTTATGCATTCGTCAATATCTGTGAAAATAGTTTAAAGATGTAATCAAAGCTCTATATTAAATCAAAAATCAATAATTATTAAATGTTATTTAGGAAAAACAAGGTTAATAACACAGAGAGCGTATCTATGCTGTTTTAACGTCCTAAAACCACTTAAAACCTTTTGATTTAGTTCAATGGTAGCATGAGAAGTAGTAATAATAGTAGCCATGAAAATCCAACTCAATACTTCCAGCCGGTTTTGGGATATTGGTGAAACGTCTTACTGACAGCCAGCATGCACATAGTGCCAGTAGTAACCTAGGTGCTGATCCGAAACTTACATGGAAACTTACACCTGAGACACTACACTTACACGTGGACATTTTAAAAGTTGGCTTGTTACAAAGTGCCCAAGCTTGTATAAGATTCTAAACTTACATGAAAACTTACATTGAATTGCATAAGAAAACCCATGCCTGAGACACTACACTTACACGTGGGCATTTGAAAAGTTGGCTCGTTACAAAGTGCCCAAGCTTGTATAAGATTCTAAACTTACATGAAAACTTACATTGAATTGCAAAAGAACACCCATGCCTGAGACACTACACTTACACGTGGACATTTTAAAAAGCTGGCAAGGTTTTTGTTATTGATAAGAATTGCACAAGATTGTGCCGTTTGACGTAGACATTATCTTTGGAAATGGTTAGCGATAACATTTTTTTTTTGGCAATTGGCATTTTTGTCTGATAACAGGTACCATTCATTGGGATCATAGCTCTAAAAAAAGAAAAGGGTTTAGCATTTGCGAATACTTCGAGGTGTTCAGTATAATACATAAGTGATGATTGAACAGCGTTGTCAATTTAAAATAGTTTAACGTTATACTATACGAAGAAGTTGATACTAAGAGGGATGTAGATGCCAAGAAAAGAATTGTAATAACGGATAGCTTTACTTCTTCGATGTGTTCCGTATAATACATAAGTGGTGGGGTGATGACAGAAGGATCTCTTAGAGTACTTATAGTGCTGTACTATGGGCCAAGTTGCTAGCGAAAAAAGCTATGAGCTTGAGAAAATTGCCTGATTATCAAAAAATGGGGAAACATCCCTCCAAAAGTCGACAGGAATGGTATTGTCTTGAGGGGGAATTCTCCATGGAAGAGGGGAAGGGTATTTTTACATGAAAACAACTTCAACCGTGGTCCACCCCCCGCGATTAGAAATTAAATTATAAGAAAGTGTCTTCAACTGAAAGTAAGGAGCAACATCAAAACTTAAACGGGCAGAAATAGAGGCTGTTTCCAAAGATTTAGGATTCATTAACTTTAGTGTTACCAATCCAAAGCTATGAGCTTGAGAAAATTGCCTGATTATCGAAAATTTTGTCTTAGGGATTTGCTCCTCAAATTTTTTAATTATAAAATGAGTGCGTCGCTTTATTATTATAGCGATCAGAAATTCAATTATAAAAAAGTTTCTTCAACTGAAAGTAAGGAGCACCATCAACACTTAAACGGCTAGAAATAGAGACTGTTTCCAAAGATTTAGGATTCATTAACTTTAGTGTTACCAATCCAAAGCTATGAGCTTGAGAAAATTGCCTGATTATCGAAAAATGGGGAAACACCCTTCCAAAAGTCGACAGGAATGGTATTGTCTTGAGGGGGAATTCTCCATGGAAGAGGGGAAGGTTGTTTTTACATGAAAACAACTTCAACCGTGGCCCACCCCCCGCGATCAGAAATTAAACTATAAAAAAGTTTCTTCAACTGAAAGTAAGGAGCATCATCAAAACTTAAACGGCTAGAAATAGAGACTGTTTCCAAAGATTTAGGATTCATTAACTTTAGTGTTGTCAGTCAAAAGCTATGAGCTTGAGAAAATTGCCTGATTATCAAAAGACGGGGAAACATCCCTCCAAAAGTCGACAGGAATGGTATTGTCTTGAGGGGGGAATTCTCCATGGAAGAGGGGAAGGGTATTTTTACATGAAAACAACTTCAACCGTGGCCCAACCCCCGCGATCAGAAATTAAATTATAAAAAAGTGTCTTCAACTGAAAGTAAGGAGCAACATCAAAACTTAAAGGGGCAGAAATAGAGGCTGTTTCCAAAGATTTAGGATTCATTAGCTTTAGTGTTACCAATCCAAAGCTATGAGCTTGAGAAAATTGTCTGATTATCGAAAAACGGTGAAACATCTCTCCAAAAGTCGACAGGAATGGTATTGTTACATGAAAACAACTTCAACCGTGGCCCACCCCCGCGATCAGAAATTAAATTATAAAAAAGTGTCTTCAACTGAAAGTAAGGAGCAATATAAAAAGTTAAACGGGCAGAAATAGAGGCTATTTCCAAAGATTTAGGATTCATTAACTTTAGTGTTACCAATCCAAAGCTATGAGCTTGAGAAAATTGCCTGATTATCGAAAATTTTGTCTTAGGGATTTGCTCGTCAAATTTTTAAATTAGAAAATGAGTGCGTCGCTTTATTATTATAGCGATCAGAAATTAAATTATAAAAAAGTTTCTTCAACTGAAAGTAAGGAGCACCATAAAAACTTAAACGGCTAGAAATAGAGACAGTTTCCAAAGATTTAGGATTCCTTAACTTTAGTGTTACCAATCCAAAGCAATGAGCTTGAGAAAATTGCCTGATTATCGAAAAATGGGGAAACACCCCTCCAAAAGTCGACAGGAATGGTATTGTCTTGAGGGAGGAATTCTCTATGGAAGAGGGGAAGGATATTTTTACATGAAAACAACTTCAACCGTGGCCCACCCCCCGCGAACAGAAATTAAATTATAAAAAAGTTTCTTCAACTGAAAGTAAGGAGCACCATCAAAACTTAAACGGCTAGAAATAGAGACTGTTTCCAAAGATTTAGTATTCATTAACTTTAGTGTTGTCAGTCAAAAGCTATGAGCTTGAGAAAATTGCCTGATTATCGAAAAACGGGGAAACATCCCTCCAAAAGTCGACAGGAATGGTATTGTCTTGAGAGGGGAATTCTCCATGGAAGAGGGGAAGGGTATTTTTACATGAAAATAACTTCAACCGTGGCCCACCCCCCGCGATTAGAAATTAAATTATAAAAAAGTGTCTTCAACTGAAAGTAAGGAGCAACATCAAAACTTAAACGGGCAGAAATAGAGGCTGTTTCCAAAGATTTAGGATTCATTAACTTTAGTGTTACCAATCCAAAGCTATGAGCTTGAGAAAATTGCCTGATTATCGAAAATTTTGTCTTAGGGATTTGCTCCTCAAATTTTTAAATTAGAAAATGAGTGCGTCGCTTTATTATTATAGCGATCAGAAATTCAATTATAAAAAAGTGTCTTCAACTGAAAGTAAGGAGCACCATCAAAACTTAAACGGCTAGAAATAGAGACTGTTTCCAAAGATTTAGGATTCTTCAACTTTAGTGTTACCAATCCAAAGCTATGAGCTTGAGAAAATTGCCTGATTATCGAAAAATGGGGAAATACCCCTCCAAAAGTCGACAGGAATGGTATTGTCTTGAGGGGGGAATTCTCCATGGAAGAGGGGAAAGGTATTTTTAGATGAAAACAACTTCAACCGTGGCCCACCCTCCGCGATCAGAAATTAAATTATAAAAAAGTTTCTTCAACTGAAAGTAAGGAGCACCATCAAAACTTAAACGGCTAGAAATAGAGACTGTTTCCAAAGATTTAGGATTCATTAACTTTAGTGTTGTCAGTCAAAAGCTATGAGCTTGAGAAAATTGCCTGATTATCGAAAAACGGGGAAACATCCCTCCAAAAGTCGACAGGAATGGTATTGTCTTGAGAGGGGAATTCTCCATTGAAGAGGGGAAGGGTATTTTTACATGAAAACAACTTCAACCGTGGCCCGCCCCCCAGCGATCAGAAATTGAACTATAAAAAAGTTTCTTCAACTGAAAGTAAGGAGCAACATCAAAACTTAAACGGGCAGAAATAGAGGCTGTTTCCAAAGATTTAGGATTCATTATAAAAAGTTTTAACAAGAAATGGCTGAAAAGTGTTTTGGGAGAGATTGGTATTAGTCTCTCATAGGCGTGTGTTGTCTGAAACCTATAAAAAAAAACTATTTCCGTAAAATCTGAGCTAATAAGGGTTTTGACCGTAAACTATAGTTTTTTTTTGCAAGAAAATTATGGAAAATACAATTCTCTGGTTCAGGTGTGAAACTTAAGTCTATTTTTGGATTAAAAAATAAAACTATATCGGTAAAATTTGAACTAATAATTCAATATTTTTTTCATAAAAACAAACTATTTTTTTTAAAACTTCGAAATTTTTCAACTTTATTTATTTTTTTTCTTTTTGTACGTATCTTAAAATGTTCAAATATGCTTACGGTTCTAACAATTGTGCACTATGATTGGTCAGAGACACGATGTGGGTTTCCCACTGGTATTCTATGACCGGTTATCGTCACTACCTAGTTTATTGCATGTATTAAATCAGTATTTTCTGTGGCACGAATTGCTTGTGAAAAACCGAAATGAATGACTTGAAATAGAATTTTTAATGAGAAATGTCGGAAAAGCGTTTTTGGGGAGATCGGGCGATGACAGAAGCGTGTCTTAGAGTAGTTATAGTTCTGTACTGTGGCACGAATTGATTGTGAAAAAGCCAAATGAATGACTTGAAATAAAATTTATAACAAGACATGTCTGAAAAGTGTTTTTGTGGAGATGGGGGCGATGACAGAGTGGATGTCTTAGAGTAGTTATAGTGCTGTACTCTGGCATGAATTGCTTTCGAAAACCCGGATGAATTACTTGAAAATAAATTTTTTACAAGAAATGTCTGAAAACTGTTTTTGGGGAGATGGGGCGATGACAGAAGCGTGTCCACACACACACACACAGACAACAAACACACAGAGACAACACACACATAGAGACGACATACGCATAGAGACAACACACACACACAGAGACGACACCCACACAGAGACGACACACACACAGAGACGACACACACACACACAGAGACGACACACACACAGAGAGACGACACACTCAAAGTGACGACTTACACATAGAGACGACACACGCACAGAGACGACAAACACACAGAGACGACACACATAGAGAGACGACACACACACAGAGAGACGTCAAACACACAGAGACAACACACACAAAGAGACGACACACACACAGATACGAAACAAACAAAGAGACGACACACGCACAGAGACGACACACACACACACAGAGCTGACTCATACACAGAGAGGACAAACACACAGAGACGACAGAAACAAAGAGACGACTCACACACAGAGAGGACAAACACACAGAAACGACACGCACACACAGAGACGACACACACATAGAGACAACACAGACAGAGAGATGACACACACACACATAGAGACGAAACACACACAGAAACGACACATACACAGAGGCAACACACACATAGAGACGACAAACATACAGAGAAGACACAAAAACAGAGACAACACACACACACAAAGACAACAAACACAGAGACAACACACGCACAGAGACAACACACGCACAGAAACGTCACACACACACACACACAGATACGAAACACACATAGAGACGATACACGCACAGAGACGATACACACACACAGACAACACACACACATAGCGACGACACATGCACAGAGACGACACACACACAGAGACGACAAACACAGACCGAGAGAAGACACACACACAAAGACGACACACTCAAAGTGACGACTTACACATAGAGACGACAAGCACACAGAGACGACACACATAGACAGACGACACACACACAGAGAGACGACAAACACACAGAGACAACACACACACAAAGAGACGACACACACACAGATACGAAACACACAAAGAGACGATACACGCACAGAGACGACACACACACAGAGTCGACTCACACACAGAAAGGACAAACACACAGAGACGACAGACACAAAGAGACGACTCACACACAGAGAGGACAAACACACAGATACAAAACACACACACACACAACAGAGAGAGACGACACACACATAGAGACAACACAGACACAGAGACGACACACACACACACATAGCGACGATACACACACAGAGACGACACACACACACAGAGAGAAGACACACACACACAGAGACGACACACTCAAAGTGACGACTTACACATAGAGACGACAAACACACAGAGACGACAAACACACAAAGACGAAACACACACAGAGACGAGACATACACAGAGGCGACACACACACACACACAGAGAGGACAAACATACAGAGAAGACACAAAAACAGAGACGATACACCCACAGAGACGACACACACACAGATACGAAACACACATAGAGACGACACATACACATAGAGACAGCACACACACACACACAGAGACGACACCCACACAGACACGACACACACACACACACATAGAGACGACACACACACAGTGACGACTTACACATAGAGACGACACACGCACAGAGACGACAAACACACAGAGACGATGCACATAGAGGGACAACACACACACACACACAGAGAGACGACAAACACACAGAGACAACACACACAAAGAGACGACACACACAGATACAAAACATACAAAGAGACGACACTCGCACAGAGACGACACACACATAGAGCCGACTCACACACAGAGAGGACAAACACACAGAGACGACAGACACAAACACACAGAGACGACAGACACAAAGAGACGACTCACACACAGAGAGGACAAACACACAGAAACGACACGCACACACACACAGAGACGACATACACATAGAGACAACACAGACACAGAGACGACACACACACAGAGACAAAACACATACAGAGACGACACATACACAGAGACGA
>CM051268.1:38099495-38146995 GCA_027921565.1 Artemia sinica
TGCCCTGAAGACTCTGGGGGAAGTGTTCTAATCTAAGCTATATTTTCCCGAGCTTTAAACTGCGTGGAACAAAATGAATATCTCAAAATTTTTATTGGAGGTTTTTGGGGAAATGGTGGGCGTGGAAGGGGTGTTAGTTGCCTTCCAATCACTTTCGACTATTAAAAAGGGCACTAGCCATTTCAATTTCCAATCGAATGAACCCTTTTTGAAGTTTCTACGACAACGCGTTCTATAAAAACCTTATATGCCCCAAGGGCATAACTTACAACCCTTGTCCTGAGTGCTCTACGATGGGGGAAGGAGGGTTGTCATCCTCAAAGACCTTTGAATTTCCAGTCGAATGAGTCTATTTTGAAGTTACTACGACAACGTTTTCTATAAAAACCTTATATGCCCCCAGGGCATAACTTACAACCCTTGCCCTGAGGACTGTGGGGGAGTGTCCTCCTAAAAAACATAAATTCTATCTTAAAATCAATTACACTGAACAAAATGGCTATCTAAAAATTTCGATTGGTTGTGCTTGGGGAAAAGGTGGGCGTGAGAGGGGGGTTTGTTGCCCTCAAATCCCCTTCGACTATTAAAAAAGACACTTGACCTTCGAATTTCCAATCGAATGAGCCCTTTTTCAAGTTTCTACGACAAAGATTTCAATAAAAACTAATATGCTCCCAGGGCATAACTTGTAACTCTTGCCCTGAAGACTGTGAGGGGGATGTCCTGCTCAAAGATATAATTTCCTGAACTTTAAACTGCGTGGAATAAAAAGGCTATCTCAAAATTTTGATTGGATGAGTTTGGGGAAATGGTGGGCGTGGAAGGGGTGTTAGTTGCCTTCCAATCACTTTCGTCTATTAAAAAGGGCACTAGCCATTTCTATTTCCAATCGAATGAGCCCTTTTTGAAGTTTCTACGACAACGCGTTCTATAAAAACCTTATATGCCCACAGAGTGCAACTTACAACCCTTGCCCTGAGGGCTGGGGGGCTGGGGTTGTCATCCTCAAAGACCTAATTTTCAGAACTTTCAACTACGTTGAACAAAATGGGTGTCTTAAAATTTCAACTGGATGTGTTTGGGGAAAAGGTGGGCGTGAGAGAGGGGTTAGTTCCCCCCCCCCCCCTCCAATCACTTTCGACTATTAAAAAGGGCACTATCCCCTTTGAATTTTCAATCGAATGAGCCTTTTTTGAAGTTTCGACGACAAAGTTTTCTATAAAAACCTTATATGCCCCCAGGATATAACTTACAACCCTTGCCCTGAGGGCTGTGAGGGACTGTCCTCCACAAAATTAATTTCTATCTGGAAATCAACTACGCTGAACAAAATGGCTATCTCAAAATTTTGATTGGATGTGTTTCGGGAAATGGTGGGCGTGGAAGGGGTGTTAGTAGCCTTCAATTCACTTTCGACTATTGAAAATGGCACAAGCCACTCCGATTTCCAATTGAATGAGCCCTTTTCGAAGTTTCTACGACAACTTCTTCGATACGAAGTGCCCTGGTCTAAAGAAAAAAAAAATAATACATTGTGCCAACACCATTCTTAAATATCCCCAGGGCATAACTTAAAATCCTTGCCCTGAATGTTGTGGGAGAGTGACCACCTCAATAACATATTTTCTATCTGGAAATCAAATACGCTGAACAAAATGGCTATATCAAAATTTTGATTGGATGTTTTTGGGGGAGTAATGGACGTGGGGGGGGGGGGGGGGAAGCTAGTTGCCCTCCAATCACTTTCGACAATAGCCACTCCAATTTCCAATCGAATGAGCCCTTTTCGAAGTTTCTACGACAACTTCTTCGATACGAAGTGCCCTGGTCTAAAGGAAAAAAAAAATAATTCATTGTGCTAACACCATCCTTAAACATCCCCAGGGCATAACTTAAAACCCTTGCCCTGATGGTTGTAGGAGAGTGACCACCTCAAAACATATTTTCTATCTGGAAATCAACTACGCTGAACAAAATGGCTATCTCAAAATTTTGATTGGATGTGTTTGGGGGAGTAATGGACGTGGGGGGAGCTAGTTGCCCTCCAATCACTTTCAACTATTAAAAGGGCAATAGCCACTCCAATTTCCAATCGAAAGAGCCCTTTTCGAAGTTTCTACGACAACTCCGATATGATGTTCCCTGGTCTAAAACTAAGAAAAAAAAAATGATAATACATTGTGCCAACATCGTTCTTTACTTAGGCAGCGCTATGGCGCTTCCTATGATCTCGGCTTATCTTGGGTTTCATTTATTTATTGATGGTGATATGTGGTAGTTTTACGACTGAAAGATTATTTTACTTTATTTCTGCTCATTTTTGGTTTAATGGAGCTCTTTATCTTTCTTTTAAAAACTTTTTTTGTGAAAAAAGTTTTTAATTAATTACTGTTCGTTTTTTATTGACATAGACTTTTTCATGAAAAAATAAAACAATATTTGTTTTTCTTTTTGGTTTATTTTTCTACAAGAGTCCATAGCTTGGCTTGCTATTTTATGTTGGAGAGACTTATTCAACAATTTTTTCAACATACACCCTTTTGAAAATCTGACACAAATGGTATTGTTTAGTTTAGTTTTATACTTCCTCAAGTTGACCTGAAAAATAAAACTTAATAGCTTTCCCAAAAATTCTATCAATATTCTATGACGACCTAGATACACTTGCACTGTTTTGATTTAGCTAAATTGTAAGAGCAGAAGTAGTCATAGTAGTAGCCCTGAAAGTTTCAACTTAATACCCTAAGTCGTTCTTAGGATATTGCTGAGATGTCTTATTGGCAAACAGCATACACATCGTGTAGCTTTAGCTTTATTGCAACATTTAGTTTTGAAGCATAATCGACAAATTGATAACCTGGTAGAGTTGACTTACCCAATATCCCTAAAGACATAGTTACTCGACCGTTCAACTATGCTAAACAAAATGGTTATCCCAAACTTTTGATTGGATGCCTTTGGATAATTCAAGGGCTTGGGAGAAGGGCTACTTGCCCTCCAGTATTTTTTTTACTCTTAGAAGGGCACTAAAACTTTTAATTTCCAATCAAGTTAGGTATTTTAAATTTCAAAAGACAATGCTTATTATGATAGAGCGTTACTGCCTATGATATTGATCTATGCCCTTTTGAAAACATGCTTGCATGTAGTTTTTCATTTCATTGAATCTCCCCTATAAGTTCCTTAAAAGTTTCACTTTAATATCATTCGCATCATTAGCTACAGTAAATGTTGTAGTAGTATTAATAGTATACCCATAGTGCCTTCTGGCTAGTTCAAAATCCGCCACAATTTACACTGAAAGGTCTAACTTAATAGTGTAAGCCGTTCTTGAACTATTTCTTTGTCACCCTTTTGACAGACTACATGCTCCTAGTTCACTTAGATTTAGTTCAACCTCTGCCAAAATATTCCTTGAAAGCTTCACCTTAATACCCTTAGCTTGTGTAGTAGCAATAGCAGCATTACTAGCATTATGCGCATAGCACCTTTGGTTTTCTTTAACATCCGCTTCAACACACGCGGAAAGTTTCAACTTGATACCGTCAGCTGTTCCAGAAATATTACTGGTAAATCCTCTCGACAACCTGTGTGGGCACAGTGTGATTCGATTTAGTTCAATACAGTTTCAATATTACCCAAATTTTTCACCTTAATACAGTTAGCTTTAGTAGCAGTAGTAATACCAGTAGTAGCAGCAGAAGAAAGGATCCAAAAGTTATTGCGACAACTACAGACCCATATCACTTACTTGCCAACCCACTAAAATCTTCACGAAATTACTCCTAGACCGCATAAGAAACATGACAAGAAATGTTATACATGATTATCAAGCTGGATTCCGTCAGAATAGATCCACTATAGACCAAATATTTGTCATTAAACAAATCATGGAACTATATTTGAAATTCGGTAAAGAGTTATATCAACTGTCATTGACTTTCAGCAAGCCTTTGACCTAATCTGGTGAGCTGGTCTCTGTCGTATCCTGGCTCACTACGGGATTCCCTCTTATATTGTCGATATTATAAGGAGTATGTACGAAAAGGCAACAGCATTGTTCAGACTAGTGAAGGACTGACTGAGGAGTTTTCTACCTCTACAGGTGCTCTCCAAGGGTGCCTTCTCACCCACTCTTTTCTGCCTATTCCTAAACAGTGGGCTGGCACTTGTCCCTGATAACAAGGGAATAGTCTTGGGAGGATACCTTTTTGACCTACTTGCATATACTGATGACATTAATCGTGTGAACGAAAAAATAGAGGAAATCCAAGCCAGCGCAAACGCTATCGACGAAGCAGGTAGTTGCTTTGGAATGAAGATATATGCCTGCAAGACCAAGGTGATGAGAGCAACACGGCATGCAGGAACTAGTCTCCCCCCCCCCTCACCAAAGTCACTATTCGGGGCGAGGAAATCGAATGGGTCGACCATTTATTTACCTAGGAAGTGTGCTAATATTCACAAACGACTCTTCAAATGACATCAAATGACGCCTGGCTCTTGCCTCAACATGCTTCAAGTCACTGCGCTCTATTTAAAAAAATAAATACCTCCCCTTGAAAATAGAAAGATAGATTATTGGGAAAACCGTAAAAACTGAAATTCGGTGTCCGGGGGGGGGGGGGTATCCGAGGATGGGTAAATTTAAAATGTAGATTTTAGAGTTTCTGATTGATTGGCTATTTCAGCATGTTCTCTCACTGGTATTTTGGCTTTCTTTACCCGAAATTATTATTTTCTGTTATAAAATGACATTCCGTTGTGGCATGATTTCTTTTATGACTTAAAAAAGGTCCTAGCGCTTTTAATTTCCGTTCAAATGATCATTCCAAGGATTACCTACGATACCTGACTCAATAAGATCACCACTAGAAAATTCAAAAAAAAAAAATGAAACATCAAGAGTTGTGCTACATATTCTAAAACAGAAATTTCCTCTGTTTTGGGGATAGTGTTGTAAATATCCAGTCAAGTATCTTAGACCTGAGATTTCAATCAGTCATTTCAGAATTTGTATACTATGGTATTTTGGCCTTGTTCAGGCTAATATTGATGTTTTGCGTCATAAAATGGTGAAAAACGATGCTGCTGTAGTGTAATCTTTTTTTTTCCTTTTTTTAAGGGCACTAGATATTGGCATTTTGTTCAAATCAGGCCCCTTCCGATATTCTACAGCCATTGGTTTGATAAGATGACCCCTAGGGAAAAGCATAAATAAGAGACATCCTCGTATCTTTCTCCCACTGCTCTTAGGCCCAGACAAAAATTTGGCCCATATTTAGGCCTCATAAAACCCATACCCTTCCGGAAAAAAATCACGGTCCTCTTGACCCTGAGAACAATCCATCAAAATTTCAGGCAAATCAGACAGCCAAGATGAAACATGTCAGCATTTTTACCTCTGTGTATTTAATCTGTAAACAATAACATCTAAGACCACATTTTTGATACAACCTGATTGCACCCTGATTGAGCCAGAATGCACATTGAATTGCTGTTGTTTCAATTTGAGAACCCAAATACATAGGCTCAATACCCCTTCTGTGTTTTTGTCACAAACTTAAGTATTCATACCCTTTTTGAACCAGAACCATACAAGAATCCTGTGATCTGTATGACTGGATGACCAAAATGAGTCCATGACTCATAATCCACGCCCTCCGACCTCCGACTTTTCAGTTAAAAGATAATGATGTTAACTTCCTTTAAATTGAAACGCGCAATGAATTTTAGCCTGCATGATTTGGTGCACAAAGGGGACCATTGGATGTTCCAACCCCACCCATATTTCCCAGTCAGCTTTTTATAAGAAAAATGTTGATGTTTTGCAACTAGTTTGAAGCAGAATCGCGTAAATATTTTACATCTAAGTTGATGGAGGCATCAATTTGCCTCATATCAGGGTGGCCCAGCGAAAAATAATAAATAGTAGGCACTTCGCTCGTCACTACCTTGAAGCTAATGTGTTGACACTAACTCAAAACACACTGAAATTTATTATTTTTATGTTTCAAACTGTGAATACACATATTTAGCTTCAGTGGGAAAAAGTTTTTAATAGGAATGTAAGAGGGTAAAAAATTTAATGATACAAACCAACACATTTCCAGTTAGCTCCAATCTTAAATCCTGGAGCACACTTTTCTGCAGGAGTAATACAAGTCCCGTCTCTTGTCAAACGCTGTCCTGATGGACATCTTTTCTTCTCACATCTGAAAGACCCCACTGTATTTCTGCATACCCAAGAGGGTCCAAGCAAAGCACAATCGTCTAGTCCTTCTGTACATTCATCGTCGTCTAAGACATGCAAAGCATTAGCTATAAGCTATTACAGCAAAGCTTGTTACTTCATTAATTAAGAAAAAAGGAGGCTTTTGGGATGGAAATAAAGAGAAAACTTGAAACTTGTAACACACATAAATTATTCTTCGTAATTTATTCAATATTCATCTAAAAAACTAGTTTCAATAAACTAGCTCTTGATATTTTCCTATATTTGTGGGATTCTGAAAAACTAGCACTTTACTGAAATACTGAGCTTGCTCGAGTTTCCAAGGGAATCCTAATCGTATACTATAAGTAATCGATGCTATGGCCAGTGAAAGAGTGTTGAAATTCTTCATGGCTTTTATCGTTAGCTGGCCGCTTAAAGGCATTTCTGCCCCTAACACAACATCAAGTTTGTTTGTGCCGGTTATGTGTTTTCAATAAATGGCTAGTTTTTCAGAATTCTATCAATTTAGGTAAAAATCACGAATCAGTTTATATGAGCTCGTTTTGTAGGTACATGCTGCAATTACTGCTCAGCAATAATTTTTTTCATTTTTAGTTTTAACTTCACTCTTTACTTCCATCAGAATTTTTTTTTTAAACAAAGTTTGTTCGTTTTTATTTTCTTTATTTTTTAATATGCACAAAATACATTGCAATGAGATCTTTGTCTAACTTAGGCGATGAAACTAAAGAAGTCATCGTGATTTTTTGTTAAATAGGACATTATATATAGGATTTATTTCCACCCTCTCTCAAACTTTCTCACAAAGAATGTGTAATTTCGTCACAAAAAAAGGCCAAGGGGTATGTCATCATTTTTGTATGTTTGAGGAATTGCAGGTAAAAATTAAAGTATTTACGAAACATAGTCACATGTAAAATATATAGATTTTAGAAAGCTGAAGGACACAAAAAGGATTCTAGATGTATAGTAATCATAATTCAAAGAAATTTGTGTTATTATCAATGTATTTTATTGTGCTGCTATGCTGTGAAAAAAATTGAAGAAAGTTTACTTTTGCTATTTTTTTATTCTTGGGCAACGTTTAAGGAGAATTGACCATTAAAAACACATTATTATGAAGGACAAGAGGTTAAAACAGCAGCATCTCCGTAGGCACTTCCATGAGAACCCTCCCCGGATTCCCAAGAGAGCCCTGGTTTCCACGACACAGCTGGCATGATTCCAATGACATACCCTGTTTCCATGACACAGCTGGCAAGATTCCCATAGCACGCGGGATTTCCATGACAATGAATAATGTAGATGACGCCATCTTGTGTGACTTGATAGATTTATTTAGGGTGATGTAATCATACATAGATTTATTGAGAATAACTCAAAGACGGTGCACACCTTACGCAATGACAGCGCACATGTTGCGTAATGACGGCACACATCTTATGTAATGACGGCGCACACGCGGGTCTTATGTAATGATAGTGTACACGTGGATATCGCATAATGACAAGGCGCATCTTACGTAATGGCAGCGCACATATCACAATATTTTTTTATATTTTATTTTTCCTCTAAGTGTTCAAGGCGTTTCTTTCTTTTAAGGCTTTTTATTTTCTTTCAAGGTATTTTTTTCTTTCTTTCAAGACATTTTTTTTCTTTAGTTCTTTATCTTCGGTAGGACTCGAAAGATCAATTTCTATCCAATAGAACAACTCTATGTGAAAATAGTCTAGTGAATAATCTGGAAGTTTATTATTTTGTGAATGACCCCAAAAGCTATTTATTTTGGTGTATATAAATATGCTAGTTTCAATTTTATTATTTTAGTATTTCTAGTGAAGACGTTCGCTGTATATGTGAACGAAATATTGGAACTTTTGTACCTGTTTCTTTACTGTCTAAGTTTATGGATTTATCCCCATTTGAAAGTTTATTTTTTCGTCATAGAACGGCAGTGTTGTCAAAGAAAACAACACCTAATTAAAGGTGTTACGTCAAAAATACGTCGTATATATGGGGAATGAGACCAACCCAGAAAAAGAAAATATAAACTCAACATATGGCTTGCAATCAGAAGACACGGAAGGCTTTGCCACCTTCATTGGAAATTTGTTTTACATTTGGGCAAGATTAAAGAAGAAATTTATATTAAGAATTTTAACTCTCTATGAGAATAATCTGTTGAATAAACTGGAAGTTCATTATTTTGTGAATGACACGAAAAGTTATTTATTTTGGTGTATATAAATACACTATTCTTCTTTCATCTTTTTACAGTTGCATGGCCATCTTCCTGCTGCTCTAGGTAATAATATATCTTTTGTTTCTGATCAATCGACTTAACATCTCCGCACTTCCGTCAATTTACAGATTCTTCATACTCCATCAGTGAGGTCTGACTTCAACCCTCTGACAATTTGCAACAGGATTTGGAACATGCTCCTTGTGTCTGCACGAAGCTGCCACTCGTTTGGTAGGTTCAAAAATTTTGTTAGGGATTTTCTAGGTAGTCATTAATTATTTTTCTTGTGTTGAGTCTCTTAAAGGTGTGAATGTATGATGTTGAAAATGTTTTTTGTTTTTTATGTATTCGTTTCATTTTTGCTTCTCCCTTGTTTTTTTTACTGGCCATAGAGCCACTACTGGCCACTGGCCATAGAGCTTTTACTGGGAGCTTATATTGAAGTGTATTTTGTTGAGTTTATTGATTGAATAAAACTGATTGATTGATTGAAAAAAAATATAAATATGCTAGTTTCAATTTTAGTATTTCAATGTTTCTACTGAAGAAGATCGCTGTATATGTGATCGAAATATCTGGACTTGTGTACCTGTTTTTTTTACTGTCTAAATAAATGGACTTATCCCCACTTGAAAGTTTATTTGTTCTTCGTAGAACGGCAGTGTGGTCTAAGAATACAACACCTAATCAAAGAGGTACGTTGAAAATACGTCGTATATATGGGGAAATGAGACCAATCCAGTAAACAGCTATAAACTCAACTTTTGGTTTGCAATTAGACGACACGGAAGGCTTTGCCACTTTCATTGGAATTTTGTTTACATTCGGGCAAGATTAAAGAAGAAAGTTTACATCAAGAACTTTAACTCCTTCTGAAAATAATCTAGTGAATAATCCGGAAGTTCATTATTTTGTGAATGACCCGAAAAGTTATCTATTTAGGTGTATATAAATATGCTAGTTTAAATTTTATTATTTTAGTATTTCTACTGAAGACGGTTGCTGTATATGTGATCGAAATATCTGGACTTTTGTATATGTTTTTTGACTGTCTAAATAAATGGATTTATTCCCATTTGAAAGTTTATTTTTTTGTCGTATAACGTCAGTGTGGTCTAAGAAAACAACACCTAATCAAAGGTGTTACGTTAAAAATACGTCTTATATATGCGTAAATGAGATCAACCCAGTAAACAACTATTAACTCAACATTTGGTTTGCAATTAGAAGACATGAAAGGCTTTGCCTATTTCACTGGGATTTTTTTTGCATATGGGCAAGATTAAAGGACAAAATTTACACCAAAAAACCTTAACTCTCTCTGAAAATAATCTAGTGAATAATCTGGAAGTTCATTATGTTGTGAATATGCTAGCTTCAATTTTATTATTTTAGTATTTCTACTCAAGACGGTCGCTGTATATGTGATCGAAATACCTGGACTTGTCTACCTGTTTTTTTCCCACTATCTAAATAAATAGATTTGTCCCAATTTGAAAGTTTATTTGTTCGTAACAGAACAAGACCCCAGGGGCCAGGACCAACAGACTATTTCCAGTATTTTGTTCAGATTAATAAATTCTAGAAACAACCTATTGAACACAAAGAGATTTTCCATGTTTCGCTAACTAGAATGACGTTTTTCTTACACCTGCGATAATTTGCACACAGACGGAGAATATATATTTCCAGAAGTTGCACCTATTCATAATGTAATGCTTCTTAGGGAGTGATACCAGACAATATTGTCGAAGGTTCTTAATGTATTTTTAGTAATAAGGCAAAAGGGGGCTACACGATGCTTAAATTGTGTAAACGCTTAGGTATCGAAGATTCGTCCTAAACAACAAATCTTAAAAACACAGACCTTTGTAAATAAAATTTCTGTTAATTAGAACAAATTTCAACATTATTAAAACAAAGAAAAAGCAACTAAAAACACGACAAACAAAAATAAAACGTGAAAAAGCTTATAAAGAATACTTTATTCTTTATAAGCTTTTTCACGTTTTATTTTTTGTAGCAAATTTTTTGTAGCAAAAGAACCATGCATTAAAGAAAATACATCCTAGCAATCATTTTCAGACGGCCAAGGTTGATATTAGATACAAGTTTAGGCATTATTGAAGTATATCCGATAGCTCTTAACGAATATGCAGCGTTTTTGAGCTAAAACCTTGAATATTTCACACCACCGTGATAATATGCGACAGCCCCCACCCCCTAGCAATCGTTTTTAGAGGGCAAGCTGATATTAGAGACAAATTTAAATCGTGTTAAAAGGTATTTTTGAAGGGTTTTTAATGAAAACGCATTATCTCTTTGAGTGAATGTTAGATTTTTACTCCCCCTCCCGTCGCGGAAAAAATTGTTTAACACATCGGCCTTAACTTTTCAGCTGTAGAACATGCTACTCCATGCAATTCACGCCACAGCGACATTATTTGACTGCCCTTCTGACACCCCATTCATCATTCCTAAGACATTTTTCAGACATTTCTTGTAGATAAGTATGTGAAACCTTCACGCTAAGATTCCTTGATGTGCTGTATAGTTTTTAGACACTATTGAGGTATTTTCCGAGAGCCCTTAACGAAAATACAGCGTTTTTTTTAGGTAAGACTATGAATATTTCGCACCATCGTATTTGGCAGTCCCCCCACCCCCTCGCAAATATTGCCAGAGGGTTAGCTGATATTAGAGATAAATTTAAACCATATTAAGAGGTATTTTTGAAGGGATTTTAGTAAAAACTCATCATTTCTTTGAGTGTACGTTAGATTTTTACTCACCGCCCCTTTACGGAAAAAATTATTTTAACAACTCAACCTTAACTTTTAAGCTGTAGAACATGTTTCTTCATGCAATTTACGCCACAGTAACACTATTTAACTGCCCCTCTGACACTCCATTCATCATTCCTAATACATTTCTTAGACATATCTTGTAGATTAATAAAAAAAAACTTTCCAAAAAATACGTTTTTCAAAGAAAAGTAAAGGTTATTTTAAACTTAAGCACAGCAGATACAAATACCTGTTAAAATTCAAACTTAAAACGACCAGAAATTATTATTAAAGAATAAATGAAACCCAAAACGAACAGAAATTAAATAAACAATCATAGCAAAAAACATACAACAAGTAATAATATAAATGAATAAACAGATCTTAAAGCGAGTAGTGCTTAGATTGAATATGAAAATCAAGCTTAAAACGAAAAAAAAATATTTTGCTATTGAAGTATAAATGAAACTTAAAACGAACAGAAATTAAATAAACAATCAATGCGAACAAACATGCAATAGATATTAATGTAAATGAATAAATTAGTCTTAAAACGAGTGAAAATTAAATTGAATATGCAAACCAAGCTGGAATCGAATAAAAATAACTACAGACAAGAGTTTGGGTATCGCCTCACTGCAGAAGCCCAAAACCTACTGCATCATTGGCACTTTACTGAAAACTATATGAGTCTTGAAAAGTCTTGGAAAGTATAAACAAAATCAAATTGAATATTAGATATATAATGATATTAATTGCGGAAAGATCCATCAGTTCAAGATTTTGTTTTCACTGTAATTTTTATTTTCACTCTTAATGCTGTAAGAACTGGAAAAGAATAAATTTTTAATATACGAGTAATTCGTTTTCAGTGAAGCACCAATGACGCAGGTTTTTACACTTAAAAAAGGGGGCAGTATCCAAATTTTGTTTGTAGTGAAACTATATTTGTCTTGAATAATCTTGGAAAGATATAATAAATTAAACTGAATATTTGATGCGTAATGATATTAATTGCTGTAAGCTTATCAGTTCAAATTTTACTGTGATTTTAATATTTACTTTTAACATTAAGTACAAAAGAAAACATTTGTAATATTATTCGTTTTCAGTAAAGCGCCAATGACGCAGCAGGTTTTAGGCTTCAGCAGTGAGGTGATAACCAAACTCTTGTTTGTAGTTATGTTTATTCAATTCAAGCTTTTGTGTGAACGTTTCACTCGCTTATCCACAAGGAATGTACAATTTGTTTCTTTTTTGATGAAAAAAATGTAAGAAATGGAAAATTAAGTCTAGTAAAATTGCTGAGTATGATGTAGTAGTCAAAGAACTTCACTATTTGTGAAAACTCAGGGAAAAAACGTAGAAAATCATTGGTTAATCACTGCATCAGTCAAAAATCTTTGAGAATTTAGCTTGTAATCTAAGTTTTGTAGTCTATTGAAGCAAAGTTGATTTTTGAAAAAATGTAAAAACACCTCCAAAGGGTGTAAAGGGACTTGGTAAAAGCTACAGAATCAAATGCAGCACATCAAAGAATCACATCGAAAAAGCAACAAATTCTGTATTTCTTGTAGATAAACGCGTGAAACCTTTACACTACGATTCTTTGATGTGCTGTATCTGATGATGTAACTTTTATCAAACCCGTTAAGCCCTTTGGAGGTGTTTTCCTCTTTTTTCAACATCATACTTTCTTCAATAGAATACAAAATTAGATTACAGACAAAATTGTCGAAGATTTTTCACTGATACAGTGAATAACCATTATTTTCTAAGATTTTTCCCTGATTCTTCATTAAATTGTAGACTTCTTTGACTACTACATCACATTCATCAATTTTACCAGCTTGAATTTTTCATTTTTTTTTTTACATATTTTCATTGAAAAAGCAACAAATCCTACATTTGTTGTAGATAAGCGCGTGAAACCTTCACACTAAGATTCTTTGGTGTACTATATCTGCTGCTGTAACACTAATCAAGACCTGTTACACCCCTTGGAGATGTTTTCCCTTTTTTTTCGTATTGCATAGGTATAAAAGAACATTTAACATTTTTTTCTAATTTTGTATATTTTGGCAAGAAAATGGCTCATCTTTAACAAACTTAGCCATAGATAGTAGAAACTGTGTATAAATTCCTAATTCTTAGCCCTATTGCATAGGTAATAAAGGTGTATTCTGAATTTTTTTTCTAACTTTGTGTAATTTCACAAGAAAATGGCTCATCTTTAACAAACTTAGCCATAGCTAGTTGAAATTGTGCATAAATTCTTCATTTTTAGTCCTATTAAATAGGTAATAAGGGAGTATTTGGCATTTATTTCTAATTTTGTGTGGTTTCGCAAGAAAATGGCTTATCTTCAAAAACTTAGCCATAGCTAGTTTAAACTGTGTATAAATTCTACATTTTTAGTCCTATTGCATAGGCAATAAAGGAACATTTAACATTTTTTTCTAATTTTGTGTGTTTTTTGCAAGAAAATGGCTCATTTTTAACAAGCTTAACCATAGCTAGATGAAACTTTGTTTAAATTCTTCATTTTTAGGAGCAATTTTTACTATGAATTTACCACCATTTAAGGATTTAAGCAATTATTTGCGATAATCTAACATTTGTTTTATATTTTTAATATTATCTAGGGCTTATGGGTCTAGGTTTGAGAATTTTCAGAGATTATTTTCTGCATTTCAACATTTTTACATGATTTTCATTATTTTTCCGGGGTTTGATAGATCCTGGGCATGAAAACATTCAACCTCGAGACCACAATGGCAATCCGATACCGTTTTCACAAACACATAGGGGGCAATTTCGACTAATGATATACCACTACTTAAGGATTTAAGCAATCATTTACTATATTTTAATATTTATTTAATATTTTAATATTTTCTAGGGCTTATGGTTCAAGGTTTGAGATTTTTAAGAGATTATTTTCCATATTTTAATATTTTTACATAATATTCATTATTTTCCTGGGGTCTAATAGAGACTTCTTGCATATTGGTCCTTCTCTTCGCGAAACTTGTACATTGATTCTTGACCTAGTGAAACTGACTATGTTCATGGAACTTGTTCATGAAACTTGTTGCATGTTGTTTATTCTCTTCGTAAAACTTAGACATTGATTTTTCTCATAGTGACACTGACTATGCTCATGGAAGTCATTGCATGCTTATTATCGTTCGTGAACGTTGTTGCATTTTGATTTTTCTCATCATGAAACTTATACGTTGATTTTTCTTCACGTGAAACGGACTATGTTCATGGAACTTGTTGCATGATGATTTTCTTCATGGAACTTGATGCGTACTGATTTTTGTTCTTGAAATATGTTACATGTAGATTTGTTCAATGAACTTGTTGTGTGCTGTAAATAAGTGTGAAACCTTCACACTAAGATTCTTTGATGTATTGTATCTGATGCTGTTACACTTATCAAGACTCTTTACACCAGTGAGAGATTTTCCCCCCTTTTTCGTATTGCATAGGTAATAAAGGAACGTTTAACATTTTTTTCTAATTTTTCGTGTTTTCCGAAGAAAATGGCTCATCTTTAACAAACTTAGCCACAGCTAGTTGAATCTGTGCTGAAATTCTTCATTTTTAGCCTATTACATTGATAATAAAGGAACATTTTGTATTTTTTTCTAATATTGTGTGTTTTCGCAAGAAAATGGTTCATCTTTAATAAACTTAGCCATAGCTAGTTGAAACTGGGTATGAATTCTTAATTTTTAGTCCTATTACATAGGTAATAAAGGAATATTTTGCATTTATTTCAATTTTTTATTTTCGCAAGAAAATGGCTCATCTTTAAGAAACTCAGCCATAGCTAGTTGAAACTGTGTATATATTCTTCATTTTTAGTCCTTTTGCATAGGTAATAAAGAAAAATTTAACATTTATATAAATTTTGTGTATTTTTTGCTAGAAAATGGTTCATCTTTAACAAACTTAGCCATAGCTAGTTGAAACTGCGTATAAATTCTTCATTTTTGAGGGTGATTTTGACTAAGGATATACTAGCATACAAGAATTTAAGCAATTATGTTCGATTATTTAAACTTTGTTTCATATTTGTATATTTTCTAGGGCTTATGGGTCGAGGTTTGGGAATTTTAAGAGATTATTTTCCATATTTTAATATTTTTACACATTTTCATTATCTTCCCCTCGGTTTAACAGATCCATTTCTTTTGTTTTCATAGATCATATGAAGACAAAAGGAATGTAAAGAAAGTGGAGAAAGCATTAAAATATGAACTACGGAGGTGTGAGGTGGACGCCATGGATAAAATAGCCGAGGATCTGGAAAATGCAGCTAGACGGCATAATAGTAAAATATTTTACTGGTATTTCAATAAATTGAGAGGGAGTAGTCAATCTGTACTTGACCCAGTTAAAGATAGGAGTGGGGCTCCAGTTAGCGACAAGGAAAGAATTAAAGAGAGATGGGCAGAACATATTGAGAATTTGCTAAACCGAGATAGAGTTGCAGGAAAAGATATAGAGGAAAATGAAAAAGTTTGTGATACCTTGGATGTGAAGGAAGATTTGTTTTGCGAGGAATAATTAACGACAGTACTAAAAGGATTAAAAAATAATAAGGATCCAGGTGCTGATAGGATAGTAAATGAGTTTCTTAAATATAGTAGCACTGAGGTTAGAAATAAGTTACTGAAGATTATGAATATGCTTTTTGAAAAAGGGGAAGTACCAAAGGAGTTTAGGAAAACTTTAATTAGGCTACTTTATAAGAAAGGTGATAAAAGTGAGTGTGGTAATTATCAAGGCATTAGTCTGGTCTCTATAGGTAGAAAGTTACTTAGTAATATGATACTTTTTAGACTGAGAGATGCCGTAGACAAAGTTTCAAGAGAAGAACAGTGTGGTTTTAGGAAAGGTAGAGGATGCGTTGACCAAATTTTCACTCTTAGGTTAATAATTGAGAAGTGCCTGAGTTGTCAAACACCTTTGGTCCTTAGTTTTATAGATTATGAGCAAGTGTTCGATTCTTTTGATAGAAGAGCTTTAGCAAAGGCTTTATCCTTGTGTGGTATACCAGAAAAATGCATTAAAGTGTTTAGCGCTATGTACGAGAATAACACTGCTGCGATTAAGGTAGGCAATGAGGTTAGCTGCTGGTTTTGTATTAAATCAGGAGTCAAAAAGGGTTTGTTCTATCCCCCTTTATATGGATTATTTTGCTGGACTTTATATCAAGGAGCACAGGAAAGGTAATGGGAGAAAACGGAATCAAATGGCGAGAAAAAAATCTCCTGGAATTAGATTACGCTGATGATTTAAGCATCCTAGAGCAAAGTGTGAGTAAAATGAATGAAATTTTAGAGGTTTTGCGAGTTCAGAGGGCTAGAACAGGTTTGAAAATTAATATTAAGAAGACTAAGTCACTAAGGCTAGGAATAAGTGAAGATGAAAAGGTGACGTTGGGAAATAAAAACATTGATCAAGTGGGCAGTTTCACTTACTTTGGTGGTATTATTAGTAAAGATGGTGGGAGCAGTGAAGATGTTAAAAGTAGAAAAGCCAAGGCTCAGGGTGCTTTTCCACAATTTAAAAAAGTTTGGAAGAATAGGAAGATAAGTCTGCAAATCAAGATTAGAATATTAGAAGCTACAGTGATGACAGCAGTCAAATATGGCTCTGAAGCATGGGCGCTTCGAAAAGCGGATTAAGATTTGCTAGATATTTTCCAGAGAAATTGCTTAAGGATTGTTCTGGGTACCCGGCAGAATGACCGTATTTCAGACAGTAGGCTTTACGAAAAACGTGGTTCAACACCACTCTCTAGGGCTATAATGAAAGAAAGGTTGAGATGGCTAGGGCACGTTGTGCGGATGAAGGATGACAGATTGCCGAAGATTATTCTTTTCGGCCAGCCGTCTAGGGCTAAACGGAAAGCAGGTCGTCCTCGTCTAGGGTGGGAGGACGCATAAAGAAAGATTTAAAGGAAATGGGAACTTCGTGGGAGGGTGTAAAAAGGGAGGCTTTGAATAGATTGGGATGGAGGAGGAGCCAGCGTAGCTGTGTTGACCTCAGGCGGCTTGGTGCTGCAGTGAGTTGTTAGTAGCAGTAGTAACAGATCCAGGGCATGAAAATATTCAACCTCGAGACCAGAATGGCACTGTGATACCGTTTTGACAACACCTATGGGGCAATTTCGACTACGGATATACTAGCATTTAAGGATTTAAGCAATTATTTACCGTATTTTAAGAGTAATATCATATTTTAATCTTTTCTAGGGCTTATGGGTCGAGGTTAGAGAATTTTCAGGGATTATTTTCTGTATTTTAATATTTTTTACATATTTTTCATTTTGTTTTTTCCTGGGGTTTAATAGAGACTTCTTGCATATTACTTCTTCTCTTCTTGGAGCTTGTTTAATGATTCTTGACCTCGTGAAACTGACTATGTTCATGGAACTTGTTCGTGAAACTTGTTGCATATTGTTTTTTCTCTTCGTGAAACGTTTACATTAATTTTTCTCCTAGTGAAACTGACTATGTTCATTGAACTCATTGCCTGCTTATTATCGTTCGTGAACATGATTGAATTTTGATTTTTGTCATCATGAAACTTTTACATTGGTTTTTCTCCAAATGAAACAGACTATATTCATGGAACTTGTTGCATGATGATTTTTTCATGGAATTTGATGCGTACTGATTTTTGTTTGCAAAACTTGTTACATGTGGATTTTTCTCTTCGTGAAACTTGTACAATGATTTCTATTATAGTGAATCTGCTTTTGTTCAATGACCCTATAGCGTGCCGATTTTAGTTCGTGTAACTTGATACACGTTGATTTTCTCTTCGTGAAGTTCCATGAAAAAAATCATCATGTGACGTGTTCCATGAAGATAGTCTGTTTCACGCGGAGAAAAATCAATGTACAAGTTTCATGATGACAAAAATCAACATGCAACAACGTTCACGAGCGATAATAAGCTTGCAATGAGTTCCACGAACATAGTCAGTTTTACTAGGAGAAAAATCAATGTACAAGTTTCACGAAGAGAAAAAACAACTTGCAACAAGTTCCAAGAACAATTTCCATGAACATAGTTGTCAGTTTCACGAGGTCAAGAATCAATGTACAAGCTCCAAGAAGAGAAGAAACAACATGCAAGAAGTGTGATCGCTTATCTAAAAGAATGTAGAATTTTTTGCTTTTTCAATGAAAATATGTAAAAAAAAAAAGAAAAATTCAAGCTGGTAACATTGATGAGTATGATGTAGTAGTCAAAGAAGTTAACAATTTCGTGAAGAGTCACGGAAAAATCTTAGAAAATTAAGGTTATGCACTGTACCAGTGAAAAATCTTCGACAATTTTGCCTGTAATCTAAGTTTGTATTCTATAGAAGCATATTTGATTTTGAAAAAAGGGAAAACATCTCCAAGGGGTGTAACGGGTTTTTGATAAAAGTTAAAGCATCAGATACAGCACATCAAAGAATTTTAGTGTGAAGGTTTCTCGCGTTTATCTACAAGAAATGTACAATTTGTTGCTTTTTCGATGAAAAAATGGAAAATTCAGCCTGGTAAAATTGATGAGTGAGATGTAGTAGTCAAAGAATTCCGTAATTTGTGAAACTCCGGGAAAAATTTTAGAAAATCATTGGTTATTCACTGTATCAGTGAAAAATTTTTGAGAATTTTGCCTGTAATCTAAGTTTTGTATTCTATTGAAGCATATTCAATTTTTGAAAAATGGGAAAACACCTCCAAAGGGTAACAGTTCTTGGTAAAAGTTAGAGCATCAAATACAGCACATACAAGATTCGTAATCTGAAGGTTTCCTGTGCTTATCTACAAGAAGTGTAGAATTCGTTGTTTTTTCGATGAAAAAATGTAAAAAATGGAAAATGCAGCGTGGTAAAATTTATGAGTGTGATGTAGTAGTCAAAGAACTTAACAAAATTTGAAAACTCAGGGGGAAATGTTAGATAATCATTGGTTATTCACTGCATCAGGGAAATCTTTGAAAATGTTGCCTGTAATCTAAGTTTTAGATTGTATTGAAGCAAATTTATTTTTGAAAAAATGAGAAAACACCTCCAAAGGGTGTGGCGGCTCTTAGTAAGAGTTACAGCATCAAACATAGCACATCAAAGAATTTTAGTGTGAAGGTTTCACGTGCTCATCTACAAGAAATGTCTGAAAAATGTCTTAGGAATAATGAATGGGGTGTCAGAGGGGCAGTCAAGTAATGTCGCTGTGGCGTGAATTCCATGGAGAAACATATTCTACATCTTAAAAGTTAAGGTGGAGGTGTTAAAAGAATTTTTTGCATGGAGGGGGGGGGACTGAAAATCTAATCTAACATGCACTCAAAGGAATGATGCGTTTTCATTAAAAGCCCTTCGAAAATACCTCTTAATACGGTTTAAGTTTATCTCTTATATCAGCTCGTGCTCTGACAATGATCACTAGGGGGCTGAGGGCTGCCACATATTATCACGGTGGTGTGAAATATACATAGTCTTGACTCAAAAATGCTGTATTTTTGTTAAGGGCTCTCGGAAATACCTCAATAGTGCCTGAACATTATGCAGCACATCAAAGAATCATAGTATAAAGGTTTCACATGCCTATCTTCAAGAAATGTCTGAAAAATGTCTTAGGAATAATGAATGGGGTACCACAAGGGCAGTCAAATAATTTCGATGTGGTGTGAATTACATGGAGTAACTACAGCTTTAAAGTTAAGTTGGATGTATTAAAGAATTTTTTCTGCGGAAGGGGGGGGGAGTGAAAATCTAACATGCACACAAAGAAATGATGTGTTTTCATTAGAAGCCCTTCAAAAATACCTCATAATACAGTTTAAATTTATCTCTAATATCAGCTCGCCCTCTAGAAATGATTTCTAGGGGGTAGGGGTGGTAAATATTGTCACGGTAGTACAAAATATTCATAGTATTGGCTCAAAAACGCTATATTTTCGTTAAGGACTCTCGGAAATACCTCAATAGTTCCTATTTGCATCTAATATCAACCTTGCTTGTCTGAAAATGATTGCTGGGATGCATTTTTCTTTAATGCATGATTCTTTTTGCTTATACTTTATTTTTATACGCCTTTTCTCGTTTTGTTTTTTGTTTGTCGTGTTTTTTAACTGTTTTTCTTTTAATAATGTTATAAGTTTGTTTTAATTAATAGAAATTTTATCTACCAAGGTCTGTTATTTTAAGATTTGTTGTTTAGGACGAGCCGTCAGTACCCAAGCACCCTCACAATTTAAGCATCTTGTAGTCCCTTTCGCCTTTATTACTAATAATACATTAAGAACAATCAACACTATTATCTGGTATTGCTCCCTAAAAAGATTTACTTAATGAACAGGTGCAATTTCTGGAAATATATATTCTACGTCTGCGTGCCAATTATCGCAGGTGTAAGAAACACGTCATTCTAGTAAGCAAAACATGGGCAATCTCTTTGTGTGCAATAGACTATTTCTAGAATTTATAACCAGAACAAAATACTGGAATTAGTCTGTTGGTCCTGCCGCCTGGAGCATTTTTCTATTGGATAGAAATTGGTCTTTGGGTCCTACCGAGGACAAAGAACTAAAGCGAAAAACATGTCTTGAAAGAAAGAAAAAAAATGAAAGAAAATAAAAAGCCTTGAACTTTTCGAGGAAAAATAAAATCTCAAAAAGTATTATGTGACAGTGATGTGTGCGCTGCCATTAATTAAGATGCGCACTGTCATTAAGGAACATCCACGTGTGCGTCACCATTAAATAAGACCCACGTGTGCACCGTCATTACATAAGATGTGTGCCGTCATTACGCAGCATGTGCGCTGTCATTGCGCAAGGTGTGCGTCGTCATTAAGTTATTCCCAATAAATCCATGTGTGATTATATCACTCTAAATAAATCTATTAAGTCCCACAGGATGGCGTCATCCATATTAAACTTGGTCACGGAAATCCTGAGTGTCACGGGAATCTTGCCAGCTGTGTCATGAAAACAGGGCATGTTGTAGAAACAGGGCATGTCATGGAAGCCTATGGGGATTTTGCCAGCTGTGTCATGGAAACCAGGGCTCTGATGGGAGTCTAGGGATGTCTCTCATGGAAGTGTCTGTGAAGATATTACTTAAAACAAGAAAACTCCTCATTTAGAGAGAGTCAGTCAGTGCTTTCGTGTGTCCCCTAATGCTGGCCCTTTGTGTGACGTTAAAAATTCATGCACGCCATGACATGGTGGTGGAAGTAAAACCCTAGTCATAAAACTTCCATTAGCTACCTTTTTAGACAACTATGTTGTATTACAGTGCCCTGCAAGCAGTGAAGAAAAAATAATAAAAATTAGACGGGAAATGACTGCAAGTTCTTTTTTGAAATCCCAAAAATGCTTCCAGGACTATCCATTCTGGAAATGAAACAAAAGTCCCAGTCTCGGCGCCATATGTCGCTTTATGATGACGCTCTTAAGATAAATTTAGGAAGCATAGAGGTGTAGGGGCTATATCTCCAATGCGTTCAAATACAAATCTACAGCGTTCCAGGGCCCAATTAGTATTACAGAAATAAAAAAAGCAGCCCATCAAGTTTTCAAGCTCATTTTCTAAATTGACGAAAAATCGTTTTGTAATTAATTGAGCAATAAATTGATACTGTTATCGCTGAACCAAATTTAAACTTTTTTTTTATTAGACGTTTAAGAAAAACATTTGTTTATTTTAACTTACTAAGGGGGCTAGGAGGTTGTGTGTATAAGAGGGGGAGTGTAAGCACCTGGTTAGGAGTTTTCGACCATGCATATTATAGCAGTACGCTTATTTTGCTCCCCAGCCTTTCAACTCCAGAAATGGCACCAAAAGGGCAAGGTTTAGTGTAAAATTACGATAGTTTTATCAATACAAATTTCCAAAAAGCACGTATATGTGATCAACAGCTTTTAAATGAGCCATTAAACATCTCCTTAAAAGGAGACACATCACTGCTGCTCTTACAAAAAGCGATTTTTACTTGTTATTCCAAAGAGAGGGCTAAAAACTCTAGTGAAGTGGTTTCGAGCAGGGTGATTCCATTAATACCGTTTTCAGCTCGATACGCCGCTATCTTTGAGAGGTTTTAAGCTACTTTTCACAATTCAAAACTTATTTAAACAAAACTTTAACTATTAAGATTAACATGTAAAATTGTTATTATTCCTTAATTGCATCTAAATAAAGATTTTTTTTTCATCAGACATTTTTCAAAGAACATTTTTCAAACTTTCAGCTACTATGGGCTGTGGTTTGTCCTTTAAAAGATTGCAACTATTGCTGCAACCCTGATAATTTGAACCCAAAATTTTTTTTGAAAAGATACACAAATTGTGTATTTGGGAAATAAAAATGATCAAAATTTCACATAAACACAGCATACTGCGTTTAGTTATTTTCCAAAGGAAGTTTGAAATGTTTATAATTTTAAGAAATGCTTACTTCCTGAAAATTTAATACTTTGGTTTCAAGATATATTTAGGGACCTAAAAAATATTTAGGGGTGTTTTACCTCTAAAACTAAGATTTTGGCTATTTTTAAGAAAATTAAGTGGTAAAATCAATGCCTCTACAGTGATGAAAGGTTTACCAAATTCATTTCATGTTACATGAGCTTGACTATTTAAATATTTAGGGACGATCATAATGAGATAGTTTCTAAAATATTTTGTTCTTGTAAAGAGCTTGCTATCATTTTTACAGATATCTTATCAATCTTTATTTGTTTCCCCTAGGCTTGGCTCCTTTTCTCGTTCTTCTTTCCTTATGAATTAAATTGGAAATATTTTTTCCACAAAACAAATTTTTCAACGAAAAGTAAAGAGCTCTGATAAGCCAAAAATAAGTAAAATAAAGTTCAAGTGTAAAACTACCACACCGTCAATTGATAAATGAAACTGAAAACTAATAGGAATTACAATAAATAACAGAGTCAAACTGAAAAAGAGCAAAAATTAACATGAGTAGAGCTGACAACCCCCATGCCTTCTCAAGACCAGAACATAATTTGTACTTTACTAAAAAAAAAAAAAATGACCTTGGATTATCAGTTTAATATACATATAATGATATTTGTCCTTAAATTTTTAATAATTTTTGTTTATTAAATGAAAAAGGTAAAATCATTTTAAATGTATTTTGTTTTCAGTAAATTGCAAATTATGTTCTGGTCCTGACAAGGCATGGGGGTTTTCAGCCCTACTCATATTAGTTTTTGATCGTTTTGAGTTTGACTAAGTTATTTATTGTAATTTCCGTTTGTTTCTTAGTTTCATCTATTTACTGATGATGATTTGAGGTAGTTTTACGCTGAGAGATCATTTGAATTTGTTTCTGGTCAGTTTCGGCTTAGTAAAGCTCTTTACTTTTCTTTGAAAAACCTGTTTTGTCGACAAAGTTTTTTTTTCAAACTAATTCATAGATAGACTGGATCTTACGCTCAAAGATCATTTAAAAGTCATTAGAGAATCTAACTTCTTATTAAGTAATTAGATGTTCCAGCCAAAACAGGAAACGCTCCGTTTTCAACAGTAGAAACTGGAAAGAAAGTGACATAGCAACAAATTTTGGATAAACAAACTTGTGTAGGCTTTCTGATTACGTATTAGTAGGTGCCCTGTTTCCTTTAGAAAAAGCAGAAACGATAATCCATTATATTTAGAGATCCCAAAGTAATTAATTTGGAAATTTAAAAGTTTGATTATCAATCTTTTCTTTCGGCAGAATTATTGTGTATGCTATTATTCCATTTTTGTCCAATCAAGATGCCTAGAATGTGCAAAATTTGAAACTTTTGATTGTGATAATAAGAAAAACTCCCCATATGATATTTTTGCAAAAGAAACTCAAAATTAAAAATCTAGCTTGATCGACTATATCCTAAAATTAAAATAAAAACGAAGTGAATTATTGTAATTCTAATAAGTTAATGCGTTTGTTGTTGTTAAATAAATAATCGCTTTTTAAAATGTAGTTTTTCTAATTTCTGAACAAAGTAAAAATTTTCGAAGTAAATTCTAATTTATTAATGGAATACCGGAAAAATCTGATTTTTTAGGGAGTTTTTTTTTTTTTTTAATCAAATCCTGCCTTGGCAGAAACAAGTTTTACATCGATTGCCCAGTTTTGCTTCAGTTTATTTAAAAGCAATTAAACTGAAATGTTGACCTAGTAAGTAGGGTTGTTAAAGACAATCGTTGAAAGTACAAATATTTCTTATAAAAGGGATCAGATGAACAGAATCTTGTGAAATGTTCAGTTTATATAGAAAAGAATTTGAATGGAGTTCCGAGCACACATCAAGTCTAGATTTAATCAATTTCTAGTGTTCCTTATGCATTAGTTTTGTCATTCTCGACAGTTACTATGATTATAATAAGTCTACCGCCCCCCTCCAACAAAACACTTAAAATAAGAGCAAGATCTTCCTCCGTGTTAGGAGCGTTGCATTAATTTTTAAAGAATTATGTGGAAATTTAAGACCTCAGACTTTGTTAGTACAAGCTACAAACTACAGTTTAACAGTCAAGGGGCTGGTTCTGGCCTATGTGCCGTATTTTTGGCAACAATATTATAGTAAACAGTCAAGATTAACTTATATTGTGAAGAGTGTAATCAATATTTTTTCAATTTAAAAACAGAAAAAAATTATCAAATTTAAAATATAGCTTTAAAACACAAACATTATGACCTTGCCCAGAAACCACTAACCTTCGAACTCATCCCAAGACACCCTATGATCTTGACTCTTTTTTCAAAGGTTATATTCAGTGTAAAATACACCAAAAAATTTTGAAATACCTCACTTTTTCTTACTGGGGTAAGTAGCGTGTGTTAGAGCATACTTTGAAACTTTACATAGTTCCCTTGTTATTTCTCTTTATTAGAGAGAAATTAACAGAGCAAGCCAGCAGAATGATTTACAAGCGCGTTAGTTTAGAGGTTTTGTTGCGAAAGGTATAATTTGTGTTGAACTAATGTGAACTTTCTAAATAGTCAAAATGTTAGATTATGTTAGACTAGCCCCTTTGCTTCCAAAATACATTTTCCAGTACCTTCACATTGTCCACTTTGCGAATTGAATGTGTAACCTGTTCCGCAGCTTGTAATACGTGTGCATGTAAAAGATCCAATAGTATTGTCACACCGCTGGGTTGGAAGACAGTTGTGCATGTTGATTGAGCATTCGTTGATATCTGCAAAAAAAGAGGTCAGTGGTGAGATCGGTAAAGTCAATTGAATCCAAACAAGTTCACTTAATTATTTTTCAATATTCGTATTGTTACCTTAATTTAATAGTTAGGCTACTGCTCATGAATTTAGTTTCTACGGAGCATATGGAAATCAAGGTTCAGTGTCCTCTAGGACGCTAATTTATGAAAATGAAAAATAAGGGGGAGGGGGTAGAGATTCTAAAAATTTTTAATGAAGATTCAAAAAAGCGATCTTTCAAACCCATGGGTGGGGTAATTTTGTTTTATTTGGATTTTTTTTTCAATGATAATACCGAAAAAAGGTAGCTCCCAAAATCTAGTTGCAAGGGAAAAATAAATCTGGGAGTAGCAACCCGCTCCTTCTCCAGCCCTTTCCAATTGATGTCCCTAAGCGTTCTGATAATAGCTAGACCAGAAAAAATTTAACATTAGGATATTTAGAAGTCCTTCGCACGATTTAACATGACTTATAGATTTATATGATTCAGAAGAGATTCAATTCAGAAGGGAACTACACATAATTTAATGATATAGATTGAACAAGATTAGATTTTTAGCTAAAATAGTGAAGAAAACACTTTAGAGATATGAGCATCGTCTTCCTCCTTAATTTTGTTTCTTTTTATTTATAATTATTCATTCAGAAAGAAATATCTTGAAATATACCAAACTTCCCACCCATTGTGTTTGATTGCCGATCGACTCCCAGATACCAGTACTTTAAGCCACTTGCTTTGTTAAGTTGTACTTAAGCAATAGCCTGCTATTTGTTGGAATATTTAAGAAAAATAAAATAATACCATCACAGGCTCGAGTAGTTGGATTAAGCCTGAAACCATGTTTACATTGACAAACGTAAGATCCAGCTTTGTTCTCACATGTTTGCGTTTCTGAATTGCAAGGATTTGCTTCTAAGCACTCGTTGATATCTGAAAGACAAAGAAAAAAAATTGAGGTGGGATCAATAAGTTGAAGTGTTCAGCTCTGGGAAAGTAACAATAAGAGTATCTATAGTCAAATTCTATAATTTTTTATGTTTTATTGTCATTATTACATTTAAAACAGCAGTTACAAAGACTTTGGTCATTTTCACACAGAGTGTGGGCTTACCTTGTTTTAAATTAGAATTTACCTCATTTCGCAATGAACCAGAAAAAATATGTCATTATGACACTCAATCAGGACTTTTTGTTTGTTTTTTTTGTTGTTTTATTTGCTGTTTTTTTTTTACCAAGTAAGGAATCAACCCATGTCAGGGCTTAGCTCGAGTTATGACTATTGTTAAAACTACAAACAACTCATCGCAGTTCTAAACCACTGAGGCTAACATAGCTGAGCAGTGAGCCCGTTCCTTCTCAGCCCCAGTAGGCCAGTAAAAGTACGGTTTGACCTGGAAAAAATTGCAACAAAAGGTTTTTTTTACACTAAAATGTTTAAAAAAAATCGCTGAACAACATATCCAAAATCCGCTAAAATCGCCCTCCGGGAAAACCTTCTGGGGCTGCTTAAAGGGGTGGAAGGGGGCGAAAATTAGGTATTTACATTTTTGACATTTAGGTAGCTTGTTTTAACACTAAATGTTTAGAAAAAATCGTTGAACAACATATCCGAAATCCACTAAAATCGCCCACCAGGAAAACCTTCTGGGGCTGCTTAAAGGGGGTGGAAAGGGGCGAAAAAATAGGTTTTTTTTTAATTTTTGACATTTGGGAAGCTTTGTTTACACTAATATGTTCATAAAAAATTGCAGAAAAACATATTAAAAATCCGCTAAAATTACCCCCCGGGAAAACCTTCTGGGCTGCTTAAAGGGGGTGAAATGGGTGAAAAATCCTTTTTTCGATTTTGTTATTTCGGTACGTTTGGACATTCGATTCCGATATAAATCAACTCGCTGAAACCGAAAATGATGTTACTGTTATTGTAACACGTCTGTAACTGATATTAAACTATAAATAAGATTTTAATAACTCCATTGCCAAAATAAAGGAAGTAGCTTTTCTTCCGAAGTTTTACAGAAAGATCAGATCAATGAACGCCTGAAATGCTTCGAAGAGCCTGCGAAAAGCAATAGAGGAAAATATAGAACTTAAAGGAGCAGAGAAGTACCTCACTCTTTTTTGCTTCGCTAGTCGTCGGGAACCTGGCTATCTGATGAGAATCAAACTTGCGAAAACTAGACTTTAGAAAAAGGAGGCGGATGACACGGAGGCGGTCCTAGACTTTTTGCGAACCATGATTCCGTTCAGAGAACACGGAGGGCTCCTTAACATTGTTACCGGCGTAACTGCATCAGCTAATGTAGATGCGGACACCGCGAAAGAAGTTGGAGCCCGAATTCTAGACGAAATGACTGGGAAGGCCGCTGATTCATTTTCGTTCCGGAAGAAAGACAAGGCTGTTACAATGGCATCCAAATCAGCTGTTAACATCGATGGTGAACCGGTTTATGTAGATCAAGGAATTCTGTTCCAGCGCTTAGCTACGGTGGCGAACCGAGAAGAATTCGATCTTCGAGACCTTTTGTCGTATGAGCTTTGTACGTATCCCCCATCCCTTTTTGGATCCTATGAAGTTCTGCGTCCTGCCGACAAACCATCTCTGTCAAACGCAATTCGAAGGCGTCAGGGGACCATTTGGATGATTTGGATGAGCGCTTAGACTCGTGCCACTATGTCGTTGACGGCAGCTGGCTGCTCCAGAAATTGACTTGGCAACCCAACTCTACATTTGACTTCATTTGCGAAAGTTACGCCAAGTATGTCACCACTAGATTTGGAAAAGCTTCGGTAGTTTTTGATGGAGATGACAATGGTCCTTCGACGAAAGGTATGGCTCACCTCAAATGTTCCAGGGGTAGACAGTGCCCAGTGGTAGAATTCACTGGTACAACAAAGTTAACAAGAAAGAAAGAAGAGTTCTTGCAAAACTGCACAAACAAGCAGCGGATAATTCTAGCGATAGGAGAAAAATTGTCCTCAGCAGGTTGTTCGGCACAACATGCCTCTGCTGACGTGGATGTCCTGATTGCAACCACAGCCATTCATAATTCAAGAACTCAGTTGACGTGTCTCATCGGCAACGACACTGACCTCCTTATCCTTCTCCTTTATCATGTCACTGCCACCCACAAAGGCCTGTATTTCAGATCCGAGGCGAAAGCTTCAAACGAACATAAGCTACGGAATATTTGCTCCATCAAAGAAAAACTAAGGGACATGTGTGGTGCAATTCTATTTCTGCACGCCTTCCTAGGCTGTGAAACCACTTCGAGATTACAAGGAATTGGTAAATCTGTCGGACTGTCATTGTACCGGTCCGATCCGTCTTTCCGTGAGGCCGCCAAGGTCTTAATGGACTCGAAGGCTACGAAAGACGAGCTCATTGTAGCTGGTGAACAAGCTCTTTTGAGAATTTACAAAGGAAAGCCTGGAGAAACTCTCGTGTCCTTGAGTCATCGTCTGTTCTTGGCCAAGCTCGCTTCCTCTTCCGCATTTGTCTGCCCTGATCGGATGCCTCCCACACCCTCAGCTGCGAAGTTCCATTCTTTTCGCGTGTATTTTCAGGTAATGGAATGGAAAAGCGAGGCTGCTGCGATAAAACCAAAAAACTGGGGGATGGCCACTCTCTGCTGATAATTACATACCAGTAATGATGGAGAAGAACCAGCTCCCCAAAGTCTTCTTCAAATTATCCACTGCAAATGCAAATCAGGTTGCGATACGGCCAGATGCACTTGCCGTAAGAATGGCATGCCCTGCACACTTGCTTGCGAAGAGTGCATGGGAACAAGCTGTAATAACTCTGAACCAACATCTCTAGAAGAAGAAGAATTTTAGTTTTTTCAATAACGGTGGTTGTGCTCTTTTGTAGTGCTCATTAATGAAATGATGATTCTCAATATTATGTGATCTAAAAATAATGATTATCAAAACTGTGATTTATATATAGACGTGTTAATGTTTTTGTTTTCCAACTGTAAAAGAAGCCGATAATAAGAATGATTTTTCAAGTTTCTGTGCGTCTATACTTATAGTTTCCCTTTTTCTGCAGTCTGGTCTTCACACGGTTGATTCTCATCGGATAACCAGGTTTCTAACGATTAGCGAAGCAGCAAAGAGTGGGATACATCTCTGCTCCTTTAAATTGCCATTCGAGATTTTCCTGTGTTGCTGTTTGAAGTATTTCAGGCTTCCATTGATCTGATCTTTCTAACACTTCGGAAGAAAAGCTATTTCCTTCATTTTTGCGATGGAGCTATTAAAATCTTATTTATAGTTTAATATAATTTACAGACGTGTTACAATAAAAGTAACATCATTTTCAGTTTCAGCGAGTTGATTTATACCAGAATCTAGTCTCCAAACGTACCGAAATAACAAAATCGAAAAAAGGATTTTTTCACCCCTTTCACCCCCTTTAAGCAGCCCCAGAAGGTTTTCCCGAGGGGCAATTTTAGTGGATTTTGGATATGTTGTTCTGCGATTTTTTCTGAACATTTTAGTGTAAACAAAGCTTCCCAAATGTCAAAAATGAAAAATCTATTTTTTTCGCCCCCTTCCACCCCCTTTAGGCAGCCCCAGAGGGTTTTCCCGGCGGGCGATTTTAGCGGATTTTGGATATGTTGTTCAGCGATTTTTTTTAACATTTTAGCGTATAAAAAGCTTCCTAAATATCGAAATGTAAATAGCTAATTTTTCACCCCCTTCCACCCCTTTAAGCAGTCCCAGAAGGTTTTCACGGCGGGCAATTTTAGCGGATTTTGGATATGTTGTTCAGCGATTTTTTCTGATTTCGGTGTAAAAAAAACCTTTTGTTGCAATTTTGTCCGGGTCGACCCACTTTTCTCCGTACTTTTACTGGACTACAGCCAAGTCAGAGTAGCTCTCTTGACCACTTCCGTAAAAAATTTATTTTCTTTCAGTATTTTCTTTCATCGCCACCCACACCCATTTGAAGACATCCTCGAAAAAAAAAGATTAAAATATGTAAAATAGAAGTTTTGTTTGTAAGAACACTCTAATTGTGATTAATGTTCATTGTTACTTTATTTTTTAAAGCCATATTTAACAAAAAAATAGTACCATTTTTTTTCACATAGAAACAATGATGTAAATGTTTTGAACCGATTTTTCAATTCCATGATCTTAACCTAACGAGTACAAAACAACCATTTCTGCAACGGAATATCTGCGGCACTATCCTGTTAAGATTTCATGCATAAATTAGTTTTTATTTTAATTAACATAATAGAGGTATGCAGTGCTGGTGGTTGAATTTTTTTATTTCTCTTTTACACTCTATGCTCCAAACCCTTGATTCGTAGCTACCTTGTCTACTTTGTTACTTTGGACGTCCAAGCTAAACACCGGTGGATTCATCCAATTCCCCTAATGACAGCTTTTTGATAAATTTGTCATCACCGGTTTTAAATTAATGTGTTTAACATATAATTTTTTAAGCTGTTTAGTAATGTGAAATCAGTTTTGCTTACCAACACAGCGACGGGAAAGGTCACTAAATCTGTAGCCACTTGGACAGGATCTTTTTGGTTCTGGTTGTATTGTTGTCGTTACTATGTTTTCATCCTTAAAAGAGTTAGACTTGGGAATACATCGGTAGCCACCACGCTCATTAACGCATTCTTCATGGCTTTCGCAAAAGAATGTATTTTCGGTACATTCATCGATATCTAAATTAGAATAATTAAAAAACTGAGTCAAAACTCGCTAATGTCTGCTAGAAATGACTAGAAACGATTTAAGTAGTAATAGTTTCGTATTAGATTTTACAAGGTAAAGGACACACACTAGCCGCTGGTTTTAATTAGGGGGGGGGGGGCAAGTGACCCCCCCCCCCCCTCCTATAGATTTCGTTTCGCGTAAATTCATGAAATTATAAACTTTCATAAGAAAAGCCTGGTGAAACTTGTCAATTTTAATTTTCAATTTACGAAGTAGTATTTAGTCGTCAGCTTATTCAGCACTTTTGCTATTAAGCTTTAATTTGAATCGGTTTTCTAAGAAACATTTTTTTTTCAAGCATGGGCTTTTGTTTTTCGTAATACCAAACATAAATCATCATAATAACCAAGATTACTGACAATAAAAAAGGAATGTTTTTTGATAGCAGACTATGCTACTGATACCGCATTCTTAAAGTCTAAACAATTTTGGATTTATTAATGTAAGAAAAGAGAAACGTTTAAAACGTATTTTATTTTCAGAAGAATGCAAATTGCGTTTTCGTCTTTAGAATTCACAGGGAGCATTAGCCCTACTCCTCTTTGTGGGAGTTTTCTGCTCAGTTTAAGTTCGACTTGGCTAATTATTGAAATTTCTGTTTGTTTTTGGTTTCATGTCACAAATAATCGCAGTTGCTGTGTCAAGTAGTCGGAAGTACCTGCATACGTAAGAAGCTGTTACAGTCACAACTAGAAGTGGTTGTACCAGCAGTTTTAAGCAGTCACAGTGAAAGTAGTTGGAGTTATAGTCGCAAGTAATCAGATTCGCAAAGAGTTGTAATCGCAAGTATTCGCAGTTACAATTAATTACAGTCGCAAGCAGCAACAAGTAGCCACAGTCGCAAGAAGTCACAGTCACAAGAAGTAACAGTTGTAAGCAGTTGTAATTGCAGTATAGGTAGTCGCAAGGAGTAAAGACCTGGTCACTTCCGACGGAATATAGATAAAGAATTTGTTCTGGCAGAAAAATGCTAAATACTCTATAAGTTCCGAGCACACTGATAATAGAGTGACATAGGATACGAGCGAATTGACAATATTACTCCATGAATAACTTGCATTTTCGCTACTTCAAAGACAAATAAACGCACCCTGGCCTAACTAAGAGTTTGCTCACTTCAATTTCAATTTATTCAAATAAAAATAAAACATAACACCAATAATAATAAAGATCCTGGAAGCGAACTTGTTGAGGACGATAACAACAAAAAAAAGAAAATGAAAAAGAGAGAAGAAGAGAGAAAAAAGAAAAAAAAAAGAAAAAAGAAAGAGAAAACACGCATAATTAAAGTAAATTGATTAAAAATTTAGAGAATTATAATATCAAAGTTTAGTAACATTGCTATACAGCGTGCAAAAACTTGTGCATAGCTCGACACTGGAGGGTATTATATTCCAGTGAAGTATAGATTTATAAATGGGGGATCCCTGGGCGGAACTACAGACACACTTGGGGACAATGAAGGAACGGTTGGATGAACGGAGACAGAGGCCTTCGGAATTATTACTATTAAAATAAGATAATAATTGGGGAGGAAGATTTTTATGGTAAGCGGAGTATGCAAGAGATAGATTTAATTTTTTGGTGATTTGTTCAAAGAGATAATACCAAAATCGGAGTACAAGTCCTGGGTAGGATATAGTCGGGGCAGCGGAAAAACTGCTTTGACGGCACGGTTTTGGGCAGATTTTAATTTATTGGTAACTGAAGGATAGGTGTTGCCCCAAACAGATCCGCAGTATGAGATTTATGGGTAAATAAAAGAGTAATAAAGGGTGACAAGGGTATCGGGAGGAAGAATATAATTCACACGATTAATCATACCTACCTGTCGCAAGATTATGGCTCTGATGTAGGAAACATGTGTTGCAAATGATAGGGAGGAGTCTATGTGGACACCAAGAAACTTGGCAACTTCGGCCTTCGGGGGAGATTGGTGAATATTTTAGGCCAAGTGCTTGCTGAGTTTTATTTATTTTTTTTTTTTTGTAAGGGGCTCAAAATAATGCAACCTGATCTTTCTTGCTGTTAATAGTTATGCAGTTAACGAGACACCACTCATGTACTCTATTCAGAAGGATTTGAGTAGAGGTGACGACGGATGGTAAATTAGGGCTGGTGATGAAAAAGTTGCTATCGTCAGCAAAAAGTACTGGGTGCACTGATGGACCCAGGTCCGTAACAAAATCATTGATATAAAAGGGAAAAGGTATTGGACCAAGAACTGAGCACTGCGGGACGCCCCTCCGGACAGGTAGGGGAAGCGAAGTCACCCCGCCCAGACTCACACTCTGTACTCTACCAGAGAGATTAGAGCCGAACCATGAGAAAGGAACTCCGTGAATCCCTAAGTTGTTGAGTTTACTTAATAAACACTGTGATCAACCATGTCAAAGGCCTTAGAAAAATCTAGAAATAACCCCAATAGAGTATTTTTAATGTAAGGTTGGAAACGTATAAACTGTGTGGCCTCGATTAGTGCTTGAGCAGTTGAAAATTTGGAACGGAAGCCATATTGATGAGGAGAAATCAACGAATCTAAAGGATGAACCCCAAATAAAAAAAGAGAAAGACGTCGGAAGATAATTCTCTCGGGTACTTTAGATATAACTGGGAGAAGTGAGATTGGTCGATAATTACTTATCTCGGACGGATCGCCTTTTTTATGAATCGGGATAACACTTGCTGATTTAAATATTTCTGGGAAGACTCCATTGGTCATAGACAGGTTTGCTATGTGCACAATGGGTTCACAAACATAGGAAGATACGGTCCTAAGAAGCGTATTACTTATGCCAAAGAATTCAGGTGTACTACTATTAGAGAGAGATTCGATAGCTTGAACCACCTCATTACTATCAGTTGGAGAGAAAAACATGGATCTGGGATTCTTGCTAGGGTGTACTGACTGGGAGGGGGAACAGGAGTTAGCATTTGAAATATTGGTGAAATAACTATTAAAAGCATCCGGTACTGAAATTGGGTCAATTAATTTGACTGATGTCTTTAAGGTTAATAGGTATAGATCTTGAATTGCTTTCTTTTTTTAACGAATTTCATTTATTGTGGATAAAGGATTGAACGGCTTGGGTGAAGGACTCCTTCTTTGTTTAAACTTAGCCTTATTGCAGTTGATGGATTGATGAAAAGGCCTGAAGAATCTACCAGTTCAGTTTGTATTTCCTCCGCTTTTACACTGGTATCAACACCATACAGGACATACTTGTATAACTTTTTCCAAATCTTTTTTGTCGCTAAAATTTTCGAGCCATCAAGATTTATTTCTTTAGATTTTGACAGGACATGGTCTACCGCCTGAGAAGACGTAACGTAAATATTAATAGACTCGTCCTTCTTGAAAACCAGTTCAAAATTTACCTTGGCGATCGGAAAGACAGCTTTCCTAATTTGCATTATTCGATCTTTTGAAAAGGGTTGGCCACAGGGACAGATCCAGGATTTCCTTTAGGGAGGGCGCAAAATAGGTTGATCCGATAAAAACAAATTTGGGGGGGAGCGCAAAATAGGTTGATCCGATAAACTTGCGCTAGGAGCAAGTTTAGTTAACGTAAACTTGGGTTAATTATGTAAATTACACGACTTTCGACTACGCTACGGGGGTGGGGCGTCCCCCTTGCCCCCCTGGATCCACCACCGGTCGGCCATTGTTTTTTTTATTGAGACAGTATAATAATTGGGGTAATCGGTAGTACTAGTTCCTGGAACACTTGAAGAGAGGGGTTGCACTATCACTGGCGAACGAGTTTCATCCTTTTTCCTCTTTTTCCCAGGCGTCTCACCCCTTTCATTAGAGCTATTTGCGGCTAAGACCTGAATTCCTGACAAGTGGCTAACTGTTTTGGATCGCGTAGTTGGGGGGGGGACTCTAGGAAGAGTTTTAGAAGTAGGTTGGAATGGCGACTGGCCAAGGGTTTCAGTGAGAGCATCCTTCTCGGGTGGCAGCCTTAGGGGCTGCATTTTTCCCGACATTTTTTTGACGAGACACTGCAGATTCACGAACTGTTAATCAGTCTTAATTCAAGGTTATTTGAACAAAAGTAAATGACAATTTTTAATCAGCGATAAACCATATATTCAATCGACATTTTTTGACGAGACACTGCAGATTCACGAACTGTTAATCAGTCTTAATTCAAGGTTATTTGAACAAAAGTAAATATGACAATTTTTAATCAGCGATAAAACAATATATTCAATGTTAATTCGGTTACTCACTGGCGCACAATATCCAAGGGGGTTTTGCTGATGTCAATAACCAATTAACATTCAGTTATGGAACTAAATTATTCACTCTGATAAACAGGGGCGTCCCAAGACTCATTTGAATGGGGGGGGGATCTTCGTAAATTTTACCGAATCGCTACCTGATTTATGCCAAATTTTCTGCAGAAATCAAGAATTTTGCTACATTCCGGGCAATTTTGCAAAATTTGTGCAAAAATTTCCACCAAAGGCGCAAATTTTATCGAATGCTAAAAACGTTGGAGGGGTGGCTCACCCCTCCCCGACCCCCTCCCTCGGGACAACCCTGATGATAAATACTAACTCACTTTATATGAAGTGAGTAATCCTTCATAATTAAATCCGAAAGTTGATTGCGCAATCTAACACAGTACAGTACAAAAGGTAATCCGATAAGGCTCATAAGTTAGTTCCTTTTAGTTCAGATTAAATAAAAAAACAAGTTTTTTAAACTGAAAGTAAGGAGCGACATTAAAACTTAAAACGAACAGAAATTATTCCGTATATGAAAGGGGCTGTCCCTCCTCAACGCCTTGCTCTTTACGCTAAAGTTTTTTTATTGTTTTAAAAAAATAAAGTTGTGAGACAGAGTCAAAATTTAGCGTAAGGAGCGAGGCGTTGAGGAGGGGACAGCCCCTTTCATATACGGAATAATTTCTGTTCGTTTTAAGTTTTAATGTCGCTCCTTACTTTCAGTTTAAAAAACTTGTTTATTTTATTTAATTTCTGATCGTTTTTTAGTTAATGCAGCTTTTATTTGCATAAAAATCTTACTTTTCTTTTGCTAAATGGATGTCTTTACAAATTAACTTACGTAACTAACTTCTATATTCGTATATTTTTCTTCTGGCAAAAAATACAAAGTTGCAGATTTTTGCAGATATGAGCTTGAAACCTATGTAATAGGGTTTTCTGATACGCTGAATTCTGACGGTGTGATTTTCATTAAAATTCTTTCTATTGTAGGGGATGTTTCCCCCCTCTTTAAAAAATCGAGTAAATTTTCTCAGGCCTGTAGCCTTTGATGAGTAATACTAAACTTAATAAAATTTATATATTTAGGATCAGCATTATAAACTCATTCTTTTGATACATTTATTGACATCAAAATTCCGTTTTTAAAAGTTTCGATTACTATTGAGCCGTATCGCTTGTTTTTTATTGTTTTTTTTATTACGTATATGTTATTACGTATATGAAGGGGTTCTCCCCTTAGTCAATACCACGCTCTTTACGTTAAAAGTTAAAAAAAAATTTGATTCACAAACCCTGAATCACAAAGGCCGTTTAATTAGAATAGATAGCTCTTTTGAAAGCACTAAAAAAAACTGTAGCGTAAAGAGCGAGGTATTGACTTGGGGGAGAACCCCCTCACATACGTTATAATTTCTGTTCGTTTTAAGTTCTAATATTCCTTCTTACATTTCAGTTGAAAAAAACTTGTTTTTTTTATTGAATTTCTGATCGTCTAATGATCGATTTAATTTCTAATGCTTGGAAATCCGGCGCCCCCTTCATAGAAATGTCTCTTACCCCAAAGAAACATCCTCCACGGAAATATTCTCCAGAGTAACCCCCTCCTCTAGCCCCCCCCCCCCCCCCATAAAAAATCCTTCCTGAAAATGGTTGTATACTTCCCAATAACCAATAAATAATGCTGGCAAGTCCGGCGCCCCCTTCATGGCAATTTCCCTTCCCCCATGAAAACTTCCATCATGAACAGATCCTCCAACATAACCACCGACCCACCCTTCCCTCCCACTACCAGAAAAAAAAAACCTCCTGAAAACTTCTGTATACTTCCCAATAACCAATACTATATGTTAACATTGGGTAAAGTTCATAACTTTTAGCCCTCCCTCTGGGAACTTCGGGGGATTAAGTCACCCTAAAAGACATATTTATCATATTTTCGACCATGCTGAACAAAATGGTTATCTCAAAATTTTGATCGGGTGACTTTGGGAAAAAAAATAAGCGTGGGAGGGGGCCTAGTTGCCCTCCATTTTTTTGGTCACTTAAAAAGGGAACTAGAACTTTTAATTTCCGTTCCAATGAGCCCTCCCACGATATTCTAGGACCACTGGGTCGATACGATCACCCCTGGGGAAAAAAAAACAAAAAAAAACAAATAAACACGCATCCGTGATCTTTCTTCTGGCAAAAAATGTAAAATTCCACATTTTTGTAGATAGGAGCTTGAAAACTCTACAGTAGGGTTCTCTGATACGCTGAATATGATGGTGTGATTTTCATTAAGGTTCTATAACTTTTAGGGGGTCTTTCCCCCTTTTTTTGAAAATCAGCCAAATTTTCTCAGGCGCGTAACTTTTGATGGGTAGCACTAAACTTGATGAAAGTTATATATTTGAAATCAGCATTGAAATCGGATTCTTTTGATATATCTATTGGTATCAAAAACCCGTTTTCTAGAGTTTCGGTTACCATTGAGCCGGGTCGCTCCTTACTTACAGTTCGTTACCACGAACTGTTTGATAATAAACTCAAGCAGTTCAGATACTAAACGAATACTGATTCTTTTTTTTCAAACTCAAACTGATTCTTGATTTTTATACTTATGTAAAAACGTGCATGCATCAAAACTTTGTTTTATCGTGATTCAACATGGCCATACGTGAATTTACCTTATGCAACCCCGTATATGGTCAAAATAGATCATTTGCTTAGTTAATGTATTGTTCTAAGATGACTATCTGTTCATCAAATGGATACAATGTTTAAAACAATTGAAAAACAAAACACTGGCTCATTAATGTAGCAGCAGACTCACAAAAAAGCTTTTGATTTAATGAGCCACAACATACTGGTAGAAAAGTTTTTCATTGAATTTCAAATTCACTGCGATCTAGTTAAAATACTGACATCTTTCCACTTTAATATAGAATCAATTGTTAAATGGCTAAATATATATTCTAATATCCTTCAAATTTACATTGCTGTACCCCAGGAGGCCCTCTTAGGCGTAATTTAGTTTTTTTTAATCCCTTTTTACCTCAGTTATTTAATGTTATTCCACATATTTAGAGGTTTCTTTTTATTGTCTTTCAAAATTTTTTAGTCATGAGACTAAGATGTGCACTTGTGTTTTAATTTTTTTATTTTACATTTTTTTTTTAATATTACTTACAACCTTTTTGACATTAAGAACTTTCTTTTTTTAACTGACAAGGCCCTATAATTTTTATTGTTTTTTGTTGCTTTTTTTTTTGTGAGTGTGTTTAATCAAGCTTGGTGGTTAATCAAGCTGGGTGGTAGAAGGTTTTTGCAGCGAAAAGTAAACCAGCTTTCATGCAAAGGACTGCCTCACCCGATCAAAGTGGGTATTTCAAAATCATCTGGAGTCATGATCATGATCTCTATTTCATGAGATCTCTGAAGAAGTAGATTCTGAGGAGACGAAGCTCGTCAACTTTCTTGATAACCTTATTCGTGAAGATAAAGTTGAGCTGTATGCGCGATACTTTTGATCGGGAGATAAGCAGCTCCCTTGCTTTCTTTGCATTGAAATTAACCATCCATGAATTGGACCACTTTTCAATTTCCAAAAGACAAGGAGGCATGGGCTGGGTCTTCGTGTCTTAGGATGGCTGCATGCGTCGTCAGCAAAGTGATGCAAAGGACTGGCAAGATTGTCTCCCAGGCCATTTTTGTTGAGAGTGAAAAGCGTAGGTCCAAAGATATTATCCTGGGGTAGTGACTTTTCGGAAATCGATTTGATTTTATGTTTCTTCATGTTAACATAAAAACCGAATAAAAGATAAAAACGTGTTTTAATTATACCATATTCCACTTGGGAAGTGAAAAAACAAATTTCCTATCATAATAGCAAGTTACAATACGGAAGTTGGAAAGAGCAATGGGAGCGGAGGGGGGGGGGGAAACATGCGACAGCCGCAAATACGTTGATGTTAGAAAACTAAAAAAAAAAAAAACAGAGCGATAATAAATTTAGCAGCTCTGAGTAGCGCCGCAGAAGCCCATCAGCTTGATCACATTAGCTTGGAGTAGTGTCAATGAGACCGATTATATTGCATAGTTAATCGAAATAAGCTTCTAAGAATTGACTTTGATGCACGGACAACATAACTGACAGAAAATCAGGGCAATTTTCATATTAATGCCAAATGTCTTCATCCTTTGTGGTAGTTTTTGCTTCAAGTTGCTCGGTTTCGCTTTACTGTTTATATGCCAAATCACCAATAATCTTGGTTATTCTCTTGTGATGTTGGATGATAAACAACCGGTCTTCGACAAATAGTTTGTGATGATTTAACATAAGGGTATAATATAATAAAGGAATGCTCCGAACGAAAGACTAATTAAATTTTTATGACATCACCCGAACAGTCTCCTTATGAAAATTGGGGTTATGCTTGAAATTGTTAATTACCCAAACTCTGGTCCTATTCAGGGTTGTCCTAAGACCAGTTCCTAAAGTGCTACAATTGCCCAAATTTGCGTGCTACATTGTGATTTACGGTGCTATAGTAAAAAAAATTACTGTAATAGTGCTAAAATTGTACTAAAATAGTACTTTTGTGTTATTTTAGCACAATTTTAGCAACCCTAAGCACGTGCTACAGTGCTACGGATAAATAAATAGTGCTAAAATAGCACTTTCGTGCTAAAGGTGGCAACCCTGCTCCCAGTGGTCAGTACATCTATAGACATAGTTGTTCTAAATTAATTTGGTCTTGAACCAAGTTGAAGAGTTAAAAGTTAATGTTGTTCCATTGAATAGCTAAAGAATAATTATACCTGTGATATGTACATTTTCTCAAATCTTTTCAAACATCTGAGCAATTTAAGGAGCCAAAACGTACTTGACTGAAAAGTGATATGACATATGGATAGTTTCAAAATTCAGCAGAAATTTTATTCCAAAATTTTCCTACCACGTCGGGGTTGAGATCAAAAGCTATTTACATGAAAACAAGTGTTAGAAATGAGCAAAAAACAGTGAATTCGTATGTCTAATGCATTGAAGGTCTATTGTTAGTTTCATGCTTAAAAATAAGGATTCACACACCAACACATTGCCTGTTGCGTCGTCTAAAGCCAGAGGAGCAGCGTTCTCTTTCCCTTCTATTTGATGAAGAGCTTGTCAATAAGGAGCGCTTAGGTATGCATTGGTAGCTCCCAGGTGAATTTTTACATATTTCAGATGCGCTACATACAGGTGCTGACTCATTGCATTCGTTAATATCTTCAAAAAACGACAAGTAATTATTATTAATTTTCTTTATGGTGTCAATATTATCGAGTGAATTGGTCATCGGATGAGGGTGGCTTTACACAAGCAATTAAATGAACAATTATCCGATTACGATTTCGCACGATTTTCCAAACTCCACATTTTAGGTGGAAGAATACTGCGTTCAAATGTCTTGTCATCGCTTGAGCGTAAACTTTAAAAGTAAAAATGATTTTATAAGCACAAAACCGGTATGAACAGCGGTACTTATGTATTATAGCGACCCACTCGAGCTCTTGATCTGAGTAGATCTGTTAGATCTGAAAAAAAAACGGCTTAGCTGTCTGTATTTGGAGACAAATAGGTTAGGCTTAGTGGAAAAACTATGCTTTTAGGTATATTTTTATTAAATAGTTAATATATAGGGTTGGTATTGTGGTTAGGTTAGGTAAGGTTAGGCATTTAATACAATGCGCTCTGGGTGGCCTGCTTTCCATAAGTCTTTGACGCAGTTTCCATAATTTTGTTAATAAAGTATTATATTTTCATCATATTTTGGTATAGTTCATTAGGATTAACCTAACTTCACTTATTGAGTGGAGTCGCTATAATACATGAGTACCTGAAAAAAAAGTTAGGTTATTATTATTACTAGCCTTAATTTAACCACCAATCTATAAAACAAAAAGGAAAAACAAAAATAAAAATTAACACAAAAAAATGAACACAACACAGAAACAATCACTGGCAAAGACAAGGACAGCAGTAAAGAAAAGAAAATCAAAAGGAGAAAAAAGAAAATACAAGCGAAAAGAGAACAAAACGTAAAACTAATGCAACTCACAATAGCAAATATTAAAAAAGACAAATTAATATAAAGATAATACGATTACTTCAAAAAGAAAAAGAAAGAAATAAAGTTAATGAACTAATACTGGTCTTGTAGGATGACTTAACTTGAAATTGTAATTAGATTCCCGTTTGTCAACTTTCTCGCAAGATAATCATTACGAGTCCGTACTTTTTGTGGAAAAATATTCAAATGAAATTTTGGGAGACAGAAAAAACAGTGCGAAGTCTTGATTTATCCGACTTTCTAAATAGTTTGCAGAAGGGGACAATGTATAAGTTGAAAAAGAATAAAACCTAATTGAAGACTGAAGGACCAAACCTAACGCGAAGACAAAAGTAGAGTACTAGGTTCCATTTTGCTTGTGGCCGGTTCCTTGGCACCTTTCCAAGGCACTTGTCAAGGCCGTCCCCTAGGGCAATTTTGAGGTTGAATGAACTCTATCAAGGTCATTCCCTAAGGCACTCTTGTTAACTCTTCCATAACTGATTTCTCTGAATTGGGTGTTAGTTGCGCAATGATATAGCCTTAAGACACTCTTGCGAACTCTTAGAAGTGACAAGCAATCAAAATATAATTGCATATTGGAAATCTAAAGTACTTAAATTAGATTGCTTTTATAATTACACTTTTAAAGAAAAGGTAACTATTTCCGGTTTTGAATTGTTCAATCATCTGAGAGGTCTTGTAGACTTTCAAAGAGAATTAGCAGGGGAGTGGTCATTTGGAAGACAGACAACTTATACAGTTTTAAAGGAAAGGTAACTATTTCAGTTTTAAAGAATAAGTAACTATTTGCAGTTTGGGATTGTTCAATCATCTGAGGACAGATTGTTATGTATATTTACAACCATTATAGATACGACAGGTCCGCCCTTCCTCACTTCTTTTGTGAATGTTCTAGAAATGAATAAATCCATTATCGTAATTAATAGACTCGGTCTATATCCTCCCCCCCAAATCCGCTCAAATTTTTGAACCTAAGCCTTAGCATGATTATTAGTACAATATGTATTATGAGTATGACGGGGTCCATACCCCCATTTAAAATATTTTTTTTCTGGCTGTGAAAAAGAAATAAATAGACAAGGTATTGTAATGAATATGACTTGGCCCCATACCCCCCCCCCCCCCATTAAGAAAAAAATCACAAAAAACGTCTTGAATCTAAAAAACTCAGATATCACCTTATGGATTAACAATTAAATGAAAGGCTCTCAAGACAGATTGTGATAAAATTTAGTAGTATACGCATTATGGATACGACCGGCCCACCCTTCCTCATTTTTTTGTGAATATTTTGAAATGAATACATGCATTGTCATAATTATTATGACTCCATCTATATCTCCATAAGGATTCTAGGAGTTTTTCTTTAGCAATGCCAAGATTTCAATCTGGGCCCTATCCTTATCTCAAGCGACGGAGGTACTACAGATTCTTTTTACAAAATATAAAATACGCCTTTTCCTCTGTTTTACACAAAAAGTTCGATGAAAAGATATCTAGTAGTGAGGGGGTTATGGCTTTGACGACGCCCATATTGGCTATACTATTGGAGCTACTACAAAAGTCGTATATATTTTAGGCAATGGTACAACAACGATGACCCATCCTCCAAAGGACTCAATGCCCCACACTACCTCTTCCAGCCTTTTGGTCCCTCCCCCTATTTTTAATACTTTTTTGAAGTTCAATTTTTTGAACTTTTATTTTTTATTTCTTATATATTAGTTTTAGTATAGAAGTTTTTTAACTTTTTTCACATGTATTAAAATGACCTGAAATAAACTTAAAGAAAAAAAAAAGGCGAATTTGATATTTTCGAAATTCAAAATAAGAATGATATAGATATGTTAGTTGTGATTTTTACTATTAGAAAAATAATGTTGTAGTAAGACTTTTCTTTTTGTACTTAGAATGTTTTTGGACGTGGAAAATTTTTCAACTTTTTTTTATTTTTGTTTTACTTATGTGGCTGCATCAACTATACTCTTTGGTTGGTCATAGAAACTACGCAGCTATCTCAGTGGTACTCTAGAGCTGGTTATCAGCACTTCCTAGTTTATTGTATGTATTAAATCAGTCATTTTCGTACATTGGAAGGATAAACACTTGCATCATATTAAAGAAAGATGAAATATCCAAGGAAAGTGTGTGCATATGATAAAGTAATCGTTGTGTTGAATGCTGACGAAGACGAATATTTGAACTATGAAACAAATACTACTGGGGGTCTAATTGGAAATGTGTGCCTGCGTTGTCATGACAGTGAAATATTAAATTCGATTGGACTACCGAAACCATTCAACGTTGCTGATGGAGAATATGCGAGATTGAGCTATCCAGAGATGATATCACTCAAAGGAAATGCAAACATACAAATAATAGTTGATGAAGACGGGCAACTTCTAGCTAATGGTTCTGGTAACACATTACCCATTGATAGATTCTATCGTCATCTTTCTGGTGTTAGTATTTAAATGAAAGCAAAGGGAAAAAGAAAGGCCTATTGCTGCACTAATAGCATACACTATATCTTGTCTACGCGCCAGAAATTTCACCTGTGTAAAAATAATGTAATAGTAGACAGAGAAATCGCTGGCAAAATAAAAAGGGCATTGGCAGACAACATCACTAATGAATATAAAGATGCATTGATGTAAAATAAAGAGCATTTGAATATTATTACTCCCGTCGATCGTATACCAACAGATATATTAAATGAAGCCACTAATATCAAAGACGAAACTCATATTGAATCTGTAGCTGATACCAGAGTAGAAGTTGTGAATGACTCAAAATGGATTAATGATTATTCTACTGGTTACGAAATAAGAGAAGAGAATATCTACATTATCAAGAGAGAACATGATGAATTCATTTACGGAACAGATTCAAAACGTCCAAAAATGTTGAATGATATTAATAATAGTAAATAATATATTTACAATATTTTCATGTTTAAATTCTACATGTCGTTATTTCAATAAAAATATTTTGTGCAATACTTTGCTGTGTTTTCATAATTTTTAAGGTACGCTAGTAAACTGAAAATTTTAGAATATTTATTAAAGAGTCGGAGATGTAACAACAGGAATTTTTCGAGACATAGACGCTAGTAGCAGGCTCATAGGGGGGATATTGGAAACTGAGATATTTTAACAGAGGTTTTACCAAAGTCTTAGAGAGATTAAATGATAAAATATTTTTTTATAAATAAAATGTGAGACAAGCAAACACCCACCCATACACACAGGCACAGAGAGTGATTGAGAGAAAAACTCAGATTCAGACATGCAAACAGACAAAGACAGACCCGCCCGGACACAAAGGCACAGCGGGTAAATTCCAAAGGAATTTAATCTCTCATTGTCATGACAACGCAGGCATATACATTTCCAATGATATCCCCACTAGTACTTGTTTCATATTTCAAATATTTGTCTTTGACAGCATTAAACACAACGGTGACTTTATCATGTGCGCATACTTTCCTTGAATATTCCATCTTCATTTTTTTTAATATGATGCAAGTGTTTATCCTTCAAATGTACGAAAATTACTGATTTAATATACTTAATAAACTAGGTAGTATCGATAACCAGCCATAGATTACCACTGAGACTGCCGCGTAGTTTCTATGAGCAACAAAAGAGTACCATTGATACAGTTGTGTAAATAAAAAAGAAAAAAAAGTTGAAACATTTTCCAAGTCCCAAAAAATTCTAAGTGAAAAAGACAAGTCTTACTACAAAGATTATTTTTCTAATAGTAAAAATCACAACTCACATATCTATATCTTTCTCATTTTGTAGTTCGAAAATATCAAATGTGATTTTTTTTTTGTTTTAGGTATATTTCATGTCATTCTAAGACATGTAAAAAAAGTTAAAAAAATTTCAATGTGAAAAAAACATAAAAATTAAAGTTAAAAAACAAGCTTTGAAAAAAGTATAAGAAATGGGAGGAGGGACCAAAAAGCTGGAGGAGGGATTATGGGGCATTGGTTCCTTTGGAGGTTGGGTAATCAAAGACTAAGGGCTGTCGTAGCATTACCTAAAATATATACCACTTTTTAAAGTAGCTCCAATAGCATACCCACTATGGGCGTCGTCAAATAAATAACCCATCACTTCTATTTCGTTTCATCGAACTTTTTGTGTAAAACAGAGTACAAAGCGTATTTTGGAAGAAGAATTTGTAGTAACTCCATCGCTTGAGATAAGGATAGAGCCCCCTGAAACCTTGGTATTGCTAGAGAAAAATTCCAAGAATCCTTATCGAGATATAGACCGAGTCTTATTAATTATGATAATGCATGTATTCATTTCTAGAACATTCACAAAAAAATTGAGGAAGGGCGGACCGGTCGTATCCATAATGGGTATACTACTAAATTCCATTAAAATCTGTCTCAGATAATATAAGATAAGATATTTATTTTTAAAAAATGATTATCACAAGCCCCGAACGGCCGAAATCGTATTTCCGATTAAAAAAATCATAAAAATAGCACAACAACTAAAAAACTAGCTAAACAATGCCCAAAAAACAATATCAGAAAGGCAAAGACATTTATTAGTAAAAAAAAGTGGCAAAATTTAAGAGAGTTAAAAAGGTAAAAACTTAAACAAAACTTAAAAAGAGTGAGATAAAAATAGCGTTAAAAAGGTTTATAAGAGAACATATAAACAAGGGGGGGGGGGAGCAACAAAAGAACCAAACGGACACAAACTCGGGTAACCCCAGTACCGAAAAAAAGGAAATTTAGTTGTTTATTTGATCAGTAATGAAGGGGACAAAGGTTTTTTCTTACCTGGAGACTAAGCAAGGGATGGGGGCAAGATAGGGACAGGTTCAAAAACAGTACGTGGCAGGTGGTGTATGTATTGGGGGTGTCTGTTGTGGAAAATGTTCTCCGTACCAGGGCTTATTATTGCGTTTTTTTGAAAAACGGAGGCCCAGTGTTCCTCTCCTGTGCTCAAGAGTTTCTAGCTTGGCCTTTCTTAGAAGGAATGAATATGGCACCTTAGCTTCTTTAAAAATTATTCCTAGGGTTCTTTTTTGAATAGATTCCATTTTTTCTGATTCATCACGGGAGATGCCAGGATGCCAAACTGGACAGGCATATTCAAAATGCGGGCAGACAAAGGAAGTGTAGATCCTTAAAGAATGGGATAGGGGACATAAAATTTTTTCAAGGGCTTAAAGAGAGGAATGGACGCATTAGCTCTATAGACAATATTTTCCACGTCCATATTCCAATTTAAATTAAAGAAAATTGTAACCCCAAATTATTTAAAGGAAGACACAAAAATACCTGGAGGGATAGGGTTCAAGAAAAGGGGTGAGGTTTTAAGGAACCAAATTGGCATTATCATAGATTTAGAGGGGTTTACTCTCATGTCTAACTCCGCGGCGTTTTCTGCCATATCACTGAGAATACTAATAGGGTTACTTACTAAGTTTCGGAAGCAAGTTTCAACAAACGTTAGGTCATCCACAAAACTTCCATCTGTCGAGAAGTTCCTTAATGATGCTATTTATCATGACAGAAAAAAGGAGGAGACCTAGGAGAGTACCGTGGGGTACTCCATTATGTACAGGGAGGGGTCTGGAATAATGATTCCGATATTTGACTACTTGTGATCTATTTGATAAAAAGGAGGCAACCAATTTAACCAGGAAAGAATCAATATTGAAATCAGTTACAAGTTTCTCCACTGAAATATTGTGTTTAACAAGGTCAAATGCTTTTTGAAGGTCAGTAGAAATTGAATTTAGCCCGCAATTAGTGTTTTTCGAGAACTTTCCCAATTGAGTCAATAATGGGAAGTAGTGGTGGATTATGATATTCCCGAATGGTCTCAGGTCAGTAAGAGGTAGGATTTTCTCCTTTAGCCAAGCTAC
>CM051268.1:38151995-38175904 GCA_027921565.1 Artemia sinica
TAGCTCAGAGAAGTGTTCTCGCCTTCTTCGGATTGGATGGTTTCCCCATACTTATCTTTCAGTGTTTCAGCTGTTGAAGGGGCTTTTCCCGTTGCTTCTTTTAGTAATTCGAACATTTTCTTGCTATTATGATGTTTGGACGTATGCTAGAGGTTATTTGCCATATTTGACCAGTAATGTTCTCGGTCCTGTTTGACCTATACTTTAACTGCTTTTGGGCTGCTTTTAAGGGTTCTTTTGCACCACCTACGAGGGGCGCTTCTTTTCAACTAGCTCTATGGTGCGGTCAGAAATCCGGATTTGTTTTTTCCGGTTAGTGTAGCCAAGGACTTCTTCGGCTACTTTATGGGTAGCAGCTCTTACCTATGCCCATTCCTGGTCAACGTCAGACAATTGGTTCAGGACTTCAAATCGGTTCCTGACCTTCAACTCGAACTCAGCCTTGGTTTCTAGGCAGCTTGATTTAAACATGTCAAAGCGGTTTGGTCTTTTCTGACGCCTTTGTCTGCTTACACGATGACAGACTCTACATACAAGCAGATATTGATCAAACCACTTTAAAGACCCCGCATCAGCTCCTCTATATACTCTAGCATCCACGAGCCTTCAGATAAATATATATGGAGGTTTCAGTTAGGAGAAGGAAATTTAAATTAACCTCTAACCCCCCTTGATTCACAGTAATATTTTTGAACTACGCTTTCAACATTAGTTCTGGGTTGGGGGAGGGTAATGCCGCTTTTATTGCAGACAATCCTTGTATATGTAACTTAAAAGATTTCGTTCACATGTATACCGACACAAAAGTGGAGAGGTAGGTGGGAGGAAGGGGGGAAGATCAGTAGCTCTGAGAAGACATTTCTTAGGGAGGGACAAGTGCCATCAGGAGCTTTGTTTTTACTGAGAGTTAAGTTTTAATGTTTCTCATTTTTCCTATTTATATACGAGGTTGAATGTCTTCTTGTTTGCTAAGGGACATTGCCCTTATACTAACATCCATAGGGAGTATTCGTATAAAAAATAATCTTTCCAAAGAATTCACCTTAAAAACCGTCGAATTATTGACCCTATAATTAATTTTGACACTTCAAACCGTCCCTCCTTTTGTTAGATATTTGATAGAAGGCAACATTTTTCAGGAACAGCTATCATCCTCGAAGCATTGCTTTACGAATATTGAACTTGAATACAAGAAACAAGGATTGAAAGAGGGAGTAGTAGTACTTTTTTGCATTTACAACAACCGTGGATTAAACAGCTTGTAGGAACAAAATGTAAGTAGAGAGCAACTGTTGTTAATTGAAAATGGAACTCTAAAAAGGTAAGTTTTATTATAAACATACAATAATAAAATTTATCATTCATACTCACCTAAATACGCAAAATGTGTTAATTTTTTGTTGCTCATTAAAAGCTATTAGCAAATAAGAGTTTGCATAAGTTCAGAAACAGTAGTTTAATTCCTCCAAAATGGGGTGCTATCTCGATGGAAAAAACATAATGAAATTCAATATGTGAGAGGGCATTAAAGGTGCTATCTATAAAACGTAAAATTTCTTCTTTGTATAAATTATCCTTTTTTTGTTTGTTCTTACCTTATACCCATATTTTTTCAAGATATTTTTTGAATTCACAGAATTTCTTAATTCAACTGAAATTACTGATTTGCCACCCTATTACTTAAAACTAAAAACCAAGACCGTGATTATGCGAATTTTAGATATTTCAGAGAGCATAAACATTGGAAAACATAATTTTGAATGAATCTGAAGAGTTAAAGTAAAGGGCCAAGGGAAAAAGTCTGAAGTAATGATGAACAGAAAAGAAGCATAAGAGAAATTTGCAGCTAGAAGACACTTGACAACCAGTATCACATCGAATACATCGAATCTTAAATAGAATTTGTGGTTAGAAGATATACAAAAGTGAGAATCACAACAAGTTGCAGAAGAAAACAATTCCTTTAAAATGGATAATTCTTCGATGCATTAACAAGAAGGAGGAATTGAATTCACACCAGACTTTCTTAACTTAAATATTATTGCTTATTTGACACCTCATGACTTAAAACAAAAGAATAACGAATATATATACTCGCTTTGAACGAGCAACTGTGTATTTATTTAAAACATCTTTTTGTTAGAATTATATGTCTTTTTAGTATTTTGTCGCAGGGTGGTTGCATCGAACCTAGTCTGAAACCAATGACATCACGAAGAAGCTTAAATAATCTGCAGTTAGAAGACAAGCAACAATTAGAATAATATATACAATCCTGACGCGTGGCGAGTGACGAGACCCAGCCTCAAAATTGGCTACATAGTGGAAAGGAAACTATCTGTTTTGGCTTTTCGCTGTCTACAATTAGCCCTTTCTTGATGCAACCTATGCAACCTACTGCAAAATACTTGATAACCTCAATTCAAAATCAATGGGTTGAATTTAAGTTATCAAGTATTTTGTAGTAGGTTGCATAGGTTGCGTCAAAACATGGCTAATTGTAGACAGCGAAAAGCCAAAACAGATAGTCCAAGTAATTGAGAGGCAAATGTTTAAATGGCTGGGGCACGGGTAAATGGTGGGAGTATTCATGACTCTCTTATTGGACACATACTTGTTTGTTAGTTTTTGGAAAGGCATGCCTGCCTTTTCCATTTCCATCTTTTTTTCTTAAAAAGACAAAAATTGTGCAAGTTGCCAACCCTGCTCTACACGAGGAATATTGAGCAAATCGTTTCCGACACGTTCTGTCTGAGAATAAAACAGTCCCCTCATTTTGAGACGCTATTCGTTAGCTTTGACATTCTAAGTGTCTAAAATTTAGTATTAGGAAAATACCGTGGTCTCCCATCAGTGGTCCTAAAAGTATATAAAATTATTTTCTGAAATTATAAGATAAGGATAAAAACTAGTATTAAAATGACTTGAAGTCGTAAATATAAGACACTTCTCAGACTGGAGTAAAAATAATTTCTTACTGTCTGGAAAATTAAATTCGAAATGCCTCAAGCCGAAGAGGGGCCTTGAATTCACTAGAAGTAATTCGCCTAAACATAGGGCTCAAAAGCACATAAAAAAATTCATTTTCTGGACAAACTCCACCTAAAAGTGTTTGAGCTTAGGTAAAAGGGCCGACTGAAGGAGGAAACAAAAAAAAATCAATCTGGGTTGAAACAGGGCTTCCAAAAGGGGGAAGCTCAAACGCCCAGTATCTGTCATAAGCTTAAATAATATATAAAAGTTTACCATTTTGTGAAAAAAATAAAGAAAAGAAAGCAGTTTTTAGGAAAATGGTGGGCATAGGTCTCCCTTAAAATGATGCTAAGAAAAATGTATCACTTTATTAAGATTTTTAAAGCTACACTAATAAATGTTTGCCCTAAAAAACCACATATAATTGGTAAAGTTGTTAATATAAAGTATTTTTCCTGAAAATAGTGATCAAAAAGCTCATAATAACTTTTTTGAACAACTCCCAAATCCTTAAGCTGAAACTTGAAAGGAAAGCTAATTTTAAGAAAAAGATAGGCATAGGTCTTCCCAGATATTGGCCTTCAAAATCGATGGTAAAAAGGATCTTAATTTTATGTTCTTTTTAAAGTTGCACCCTTAAGTGTTTGCGCTAAAGAGTTCAAGTGTAATAGGAAATGTTGTATAAAAAAGGATTTTACCTGAAAATAGGACCCAAAAAGCTCATAAAAAATTTTCTGAGCAACTCCCAACTCCTCAAGCTGAAAATTGAAAAGAAAGCTGTTTTTACAAGAAGTTAGGCATAGAGATGGGCCCTTAAAATTGATGGTAAAAGTGGTCATAATTTTGATTTTTTTTTTTTAAGTTGCACTAAACACAATAGAAAAATGTCGTGAACTGCGCTCTTTACCCCTATTAGATGTTGTGAGTCACCTGGTATGCTCCTTATTAGGTGTTGCAAGAAACCCGCTATCTATCAAAATAAAATAAAAATCGTGTACTAAGACCATTAAAAATGCCTAAAAACACAAAATATTATCTGTTAGGATAATGTTGCGGTAAGCATTGGGGCTTGCTCTACTGATCTGTACGATATTTGATAATAACAAATATCGATGTTTCTATGATCAATATTTGATGCATCTAAAACTAATTTTTAGTTGTGAGAACTGGCGACTTAGTTAGTTACGAATTTAATTAGGAGTTACGAACAAGCTTATAAAGCGGACATAAAAGTCTGGAACATGTATATAAAATACACTCTTAAATTGTTACTGTAGGTTTATTCATATACGCACTGAATAAACTTAATTTTCTTTACCAGGTACCATCATCATGTAATATGAACAAATAATTATACATTGCAATGTTAGCTGATGAAGCAATTGTGCCCACTAGTGTTGCGCAAACTATTTCATCTACAATAGAGAGAATTAAAAGAAAATACTGTTTGTTCATTTTTTAACATTCATTCTTATTATAACCTCATGCATCAATATAGATATAAATGAAGTGAAAATTAGTGCGTAAATTTAGTTACGTTATAAATCAAACAGTTCGTGGTAACGAACTGTAAGTAAGGAGCGACCCGGTTCAATGGTAACCGAAACTCTAGAAAACGGGTTTTTTTATACCAATAGATACATCAAAAGAATCAGATTTCAATGTTGATTTCAAATATATAACATTCATTAAGTTTAGTGCTACCAATCAAAAGTTACGCGCCTGAGAAAATTTGGCTGATTTTCGAAAAAAAGGGGGAAAGACCCCCTAAAAGCTATAGAACCTTAATGAAAATCACACCATCATATTCAGCGTATCAGAGAACCCTACACTCGAGGTTTCAAGCTCCTATCTACAAAAATGTGGAATTTTGCGTTTTTTGCCAGAAGAAAGATCACGCATGCGTGTTTATTTGTTTTTTGTTTTGTTTGTTTTTTTTTTCCCAGGGGTGATTGTATCGACCCAGTGGTACTAGAATATCGTGGAAGGACTCATTGGAACGGAAATTAAAAGTTCTAGTGCCCTTTTTAAGTGACCAAAAAAATAGAGGGCAACTAGGCCCCCTCCCACGCTCATTTTTTCCCAATCTCACCTGATCAAAATTTTGAGATAGCCATTTTGTTCAGCATGGTTGAAAATATGAGAACTATGTGCTTTAGGATGACTTAATCCCCCAAAGTCCCCGGGGGGATGGCTGAAAGTTGTGAACTTTACCCAATGTTAACATATAGTATTGGTTATTAGGAAGTATACAGACGTTTTCAGGGGGGATTATTTCTGTAGTAGGGGAGTGGGTGGGTCGGGGGCTATATGGGAGGATCTTTCCATGAACGAAGTTTTCATGGGGTAAGGGAAATTGCTATGAAGGGGGTGCCGGATTTCCCAGCATTATTTAAAAAAAGATCAGAAATTAAATATAAAAAAAAACAAGTTTTCCAACTGAAAATACGAAGTAACATCAAAACTTAAAACGAACAGGAAATATTACGTGTATGATTGGGTTCACCCCCTAGTCAATACCTCGCTCTTTAAGCAAAAGATTTTTTTAGTACTTTCATAAGAGCTATTTATTCTAAGTAACGGCCTTTGTAATTAAGGGTCATTTTTATAGAATTGGAACAAAATTCGAACTTTAGCTTAAAAAGCGAGGTATTGACTAGGGGGCGAGCCCCCTAATATACGTATTAAAAATATATAAATATAGAAGTTCGTTACGTAAGTTAATTCGTAAGTTACGTATATTTATTACTAATAAAAACGTTCGTAAAAAAAATTAAACAAGTTTCGAGAAAGCCATTTAACCAAAATAAAAGTAAAATTAATATGTAAATTTTGTTTTAATTATTCATGTACGGTGAGCCAAAATCAAAACCTGCATTAAATCAAAAACGTTCAAAAATTAAATAAAAAAAACAAGTTTTTTTAACTGAAAGTAAGGAACGACGTTAAAACTTAAAACGAACAGAAATTATTCCGTATATGAAAGGGGCTGTCCCCTCCTCAACGCCTCGCTCTTTACGCTAAAGTTTGACTTTCTCACAACTCTTATTTTTTTTAAACAATAAAAAACTAGGATTTTTTCAGCCAGTGGCAAGATATGAATACGAAGAACAAGCAAATATTTCGACAAGGACCTCCGCCAAGTCTTCTTCAGCGCTAAAAAAAAAAAAAAAAAAAAAAAAAAAAAAAAAAAAAAAAAAAAAATCAAACAAAATCTAACCTTCCGAAGTGAATCTAATGAGAGCAGAATAGACACTGAAAAAAAAAAAAAAAACAGCCAGAAATAAATGAACGAAACAATCACCAATTGAATTGAATAAGTATCTGTTGCCTGGCAATTGACATTGCCATTCTGCAATTTCGATATTCATTAGGTATACGGACCGGTTGTCTTAAATTAGACTGGGCGAAAATATTGATTGAGTCTTTTGAAACTAAGTTGTTATAAATTGGGCTTAAAGAAATATCTCCAGTGTCTCTATTTATAGCCACATATCTGTTTAGCCTATATATTTTTTTTAACTCAATTACCTCTTTAAAAAGTTGCGGTAGGCCATTTACAGGAGATATTAAAGTTTTCTCCTCAAAAAGTACCAAACATGTAGGATTTTCAAAGATATGCAGGGCCAAGGCGGAATCAAAGTTGTCATTTTTATTTTCGAATATCAGGGACTTATCTATTGAAATTTTGTGCTCATGCAAACGTTCACCTAGTTGTTGATGGGTCCTACCAATGTAAAATTTAACACGTGAACAGGGGACTCTGTAGACACCACTACCCAGTATAGCGTCCGTTTTGTCTTTTCCTGAGTAAAAAAAATGTTCAATTTTTTGTTCGGTTTTGAAAGAAACAGAGAGATTATGTTTTTTTTTCCAGGTTTGTTACTAAGTTTTGAGATGTATGGTAAAACGGTGAAAGTTTTGTTCCAAAGTTTTGTTCTCGATTGCCGGAATAAGCATGGACAGGGCTCTCTAAGAGATTTTTTTGGCACATTTGAACTCTTTTGATTCAAATATCCATTCACAATGGAACTGGAAGTTTCAGGAAAGCGGCCTTTTTGGGATGTTTTAGTTAAAAAAATATTCCTAGCCTTGAATTTTCTATATATAGAAAGCCGACCCATAATGATCGGAGTAGAGGTGACCCTATAACTCCGGGACGACACCCGTGCTGCCACCTATAACTTTTTTACATTGTTTATTCAAGGATTATCGATCGAGTCTAATGAGGGTCAAGGTCAATGTTGTTGTTGTTTTGGGCACGCGATAGAGTCATTAGGGAGAACACGTGGTTAATGGGGTCAATGTTGTTGTCGTTCGAGGCAAAGTTAATGACACTTCCTTCCTGTTGTTGTTCGAGGCAGATGTTATGATCCAGAAATAGTATTTGTTGTTGTTATTCGAGCTAGATGTTATGAGTTTCCGGGAAACAGTTAATGACACTTCCTTCCTGTTGTTGTTCGAGGCAGATGTTATGATCCAGAAATAGTATTTGTTGTTGTTATTCGAGCCAGATGTCATAGTCAATGTTGTTGTTTGGCCACGTGTAATGACATGAGGGTGATTTACATAATCGATGATGGAATTATTGATTCACAAAAAGGGGAATTAAGAAACAAACATGGCTTCTTTGTTGTTTGGCATAGAGTCCATAGGGGAGATGGATTTCTGGGAAAATGATTGCGTAATCGGTCAATGACCTAATTTTCAAGGTCGATTTATTTCTTGTTTCTAGGTGTAATAACTCCGGGACAAAGGTTGCACATGTGCATTGAATTCTAACGGGAACAGTGTTATTGATCTAGGACTCGAGGGAAGTGAATTTCCGAGAACTTGATTGCGTAATCGAAGGGGAAATGGATTTCTGAGAACTTGTTTGCGTAATCGAGGGGAAGTGGTTAGGCTAGCGAATCGGGCTCAGTCTAGAGTCAGCAGTCAGAGTGAAAGGACTGAAAAATGAATAAATTTGAGAAAGAGAGAATTAGATCAAATCTAGTGTTTATGGAAAAACATTTGATTTTGGATGATGATTTTCTCGAGTTATCTCTTCAACGCAGGATATTCTCTCAAGGAACACTTGACAATATAATGAAAACTGATTCTCCCCATTGGACTATTGTATGAAACTTTTAAAATGTGATTCAAATGCTTATACTCAATTTATTGATATATTAATTGGAACAAAGCAGAATCATATTGTGGATATACTTTCATTGCCAATGTAGATGGCTCCTCCTCCGAAAGAGGTAACGTCACAGAGTTACTCCTCTCCCCTTTCCTCCACTTTGAATTTATCGAACGAAGACGATCAGTTTTGTTTTAGCTGTGAGAGAGTTGACATCGGAAACCGAAAATGTTCTATATATGCCCAATGTGCATGTATACTCTTGGCAGTTGGACTCAATGTGAGAATTGTACAATTATTGATGACTATAATGAAAAGTGTAAATTATGTAATCCTTGCAAATTACATAGAGGCTATGCAGTAAAAATTAAAGGATGTAATTCATGTCTTGAGGAGGTGTGTGACTCTCACCCTAGCGGGCACCTCTGCTCCAATTGTCACCATGATAAATGTGATCAGTGGGAGAATACTTACCCCGCTATGATTGGAAAGAATCCTAAACGTGATTTCAGTTTATTTCTACGAGATTGGTATCGTCGTGGATTTAAATTATTCTGGGAAGAGGAATCTGGTCTACGATTCAACTGTTGGGGTAACAAGACAATCTGGTTTCTACGTCATCGCTGTGACGACACTGCCTATTATGACTATAAACCAAGTGATTTTTATTTGGCAGTTACCGAATGTGATTCACCACTTGAAAACACTGTATGTGATATTGCTTCAAATAGACAGATTGAAACTCGTGAATTTCATAATATTAATGCAAATAGTATCATTGACTATACAAAGAGATATGACAAGAGTGAAGTTACATTGTACTGCAGAAATGTGACCCTGACTTTGCCGTCAATCAAGATCAATATACAGTGAATCCAAATGATTTACCAGCATTAGTGGTTCACGACAGTTGCCCATACACCGATGAAGAAATCTAAAAGTGAAGATTTAAAGACATTGTTGTATATATACATTTTATTAATAAACAAATTCACAACATTTTTTAAGCACTTTATTCTTAGGGCACTGAAATCATATTAAATACACTTGTAAGTATATTTTCCACTAGAAAGTCGTTCAGACGTGGATTATCACCATAAATGTGGAGAAACTGCTTGTAAGTATATAACCACGACATCGGAAAACAAAATATAGTAGCGCATGGAAGCCACAGCTTTTTAGTCGTTAGATCCTGCACCCTCTTTCGATTTTGAATAATATTTTCCCCACTGCTCTCAATATAGTTTGCTGATGTGAGGTTTGTAGAATGTATAGGGTAGGCCAAGAGGATCAAAAAATTCGATATTCTTCACTGTTTGAAAGATGCACAGCCAATGACCCGTCAGCACAGTCGACGGACTGCTGTTAACAATAATTAAGGTATTGTTCGCGCTTTGAATTTTTCCTAGATAGTCTGAGGGTAGACAATAGGATTTGTACTGGGACATGTAGGGTCCATATTAAATACACTGATTATTTGACTGGTGTTCATGGCGCCAAGTCTAGTAGAACACTACCTTCGGGAGTGATTTCCCAATAGGTTTCATATTGATTTAGTGAGATTAGTGCAATACTCTCAGCCAATGGTCGGCAAATGTACACTCTAAACGCACAGTCCCCGTACGTACTATACTCATATCCTGTGTGCCAGACAAATCCAATACAATGATACCATGTGTTTTAGCAAACATATCTTCGGTTATACCATTTTCAAATAGTTGCGAATCATGATCTAGGGTTTGCATGGTCAACTCATACAATGTTCTATAGGATTTATCAAAAGATAGATTGTAGAGTGGGATACCGTTTACTTTGCACACAAGAGATGAAAGTCCAAACATCTCGAATTTATGTGGGCATTCAGTCCATGATCCTATTGCACTGGTGCTCTTTACAAATGCCAAAGCCAATTTCGAGGGGATTTCACCATTGATAAAGGATGAATCGGTGAAGGTGCGTGACCCCATGGCAATATGAAGTTGATTGGTGATTGTATGAGGAACAAGTACTTTAATATTATTTCCATTGGCTCTCAGTTTTTTTCCACGGCCAAAGCAACAGAACTCATAACCTGTTGTTTGCGTACATGGAGTATTGCCGAGGTGAGGGAGAGACTTACATCGGGATTGGCAGCAAGTTCCTTTCTCAATATGAAATTGGATGGTGCAAGTGTCAATTTTATATCCACTTTGACATTGGGCGGCAGCCATTGGGGTATATTAAATATTTCATGATATATTTTTCCAACTAGATGTAATTCACTAGTTGTAGCATTTTTAAGTGCATCTGTACTATCAGTATTAGTAATATATTCATATCCATTGGAGGCGCCTCTCAATTCCTTGTATGACTTGGGCGTCATCAACATGAATTGCATATAGCTTGCATAGTTTGAGAGATTGTGTTGCTTGTGCTCACCAGCGTGCCATTGATGTAGACGCTAATTTGACGAAATAAAATTATGTAGTATACAATTTTCATAGGATATCCCATCGGCCCGAACTGGCATTGTATTATCGGATTTCCGGACTTTCATTTGTAAATCTATAAATGTGGACGATAAATCCATAAAGTAGTCTTCATTGGAATAAATTTGAAAGTGGATATTATCGGAGAGGGGTTGTAGTGGATAGAATTGTTCATAGTATCCATGCTTGACACTCACATCAACATTTTCGGGCATTGAATAGATTCAATGAGGCGGTGATTGAAGGTTGAGAATCCTTATACGGCAGGTAGGACATCTTAAGAGAAGAAATCTAGTTTCGATCTAACAATTTTCTTCCTGGGCCTTCTGGTTACACTACGTGTCGGCTTTTTCCTTCTTTTCTTTGACAAAAGGGATGTCTTTCGTTTCCGTCCTGAGTAGAGACTGATGAGTGATGCATTGTTTCTTGACCTTTTAAACCTTTACCATTTTGTTTTAATTTCTCGCCAAGGGTTCGCGCACTGGACCTAAGATTTTCCGTAGCACTTTTTTTAAAATCCTTGCCAGAGCCCCAATCGTATAGTGTAGAGGATGCAAATCTGTCGCAGCCGGTACAAGATATTTTCTAGCCAGTGGTAGTGAAGAGCGAAACAGCTTAGCAAACCAGCTGCCAAGACCATAGCCAGACATTGACGAGCGACCCCTTGTAATAGTCCATTCCATTGCCCTGTTGTCTTGGGCCAAGAGTATTAACATAGGAGTCAATATCAGGACAAGTGAATACCACTTTTCTATTAGACATCTTGCTGTTGAACGATGGGTCGAAAATGACATGTAATCACAGCCAAACCTTTTGAAATTGCTATGGATCACCTAATTCAGTTCTTAGTGTTAACTGACAGAGTTCCAAATAGAAGTGTTTACGGAATATACTGAAGATGCTTTATATTGTAGTGATGAATATGTTCTTGATTGGTTTTTCGTTCAAGAACTCGTAGGAGGGGAACATTTGAATTACCGACCCGAGATGTTTCCACAAACGAGGCGTAGAGAAATATACAAGTGTCTGTGGAGAAGGCAGGCGGGTAGTCAGCAAAAATGAAATTAGTGTTTCCGGCACTTTTACCATTGATTATATTGAGCTTAAAGCCAAGAACATCCTTTAGATTATCATTGAGAATAATCTTTTCGCTGGCAATAGGTGAACTAATGTAGATCTTGCCCTCCTCCTTTGAATAGTTGAAATGAAAAGCTCCTTTTTTACGGGCGGAAATTCTTTTATTGACAGAACGACATAAATCATTCATACAGGTGAGTTCCTCGTAGGGTAATTCAATATATGGATAATCCAACCAATTGATTTTTTGAATTTGTTCTTGATCACCTGGTGGTGGTGGCCAATCATAGGGTCTGATTTTTTATTTCATATTTACGATCTTTTCTCAGGATGTCATAAGTATTTTTGAGAATACAGTCGACAAGAGAGCCACTTCATACTTTCCGTCGAATTTGATGGTGGGGGAGAGTTTTTGTCCAAAAATCACTTGTTTTATTCAGATCATTGTAGAGAGGATCAGAAACATTGGACATGAAAGTCACATAGAAATCATTGGGCATTGTTAATATCTTCAGCACTGACCCAAGAATCAAAATCCGAGTTGTATCCTAGCCAGCGAACAAGTAACTGTTTCTTGCCCCTACGAGTACGTCTCTTTAATATCTTTTCAATTTGATAAATTTCACTAGTGTTTCTAACTTTTTGCAGCTCATATTCATAAAAACCGCCAGAATCTCAGCATCTTTGGTGTCTCGTAGTCGATAAGTTATGGGTATCAGTGTCTAGGATTTTGGACACTTTAAAAGTTCGGTGCTCCATAAATAATTCCCTTTTCAAAAATATTGGTGGTTCTATTAATTCGAACAGTATCACCAACATTGAATTTCTTCTTCTTTTCCTTCTCATTGCCATTGGAGTATTGCTTTAGAAAGCATCAAATGTATTCTCACTGTAGTGAACATCCCGAGGGCTAGAGTTGGATAGAGATCGATGTGGTCGATGGTTGTATATCTGCATGATTTTATCTAAATCGTGAATAAAAGCCGGTGTATTTTTCAGTGTACAATATCTTGAAATTAATAGACGAATCGTTCTTATTAATCGTTCCGCCAATGCAGCCTTTATCGGACTGTGACTATGATAAAGTGTTGTATTATATTTCAAAAGAACCTTTTGCACATGAGGGTTAACAAATTCACTACCACGATCTGATTGAATTTTTCTATACGAATCCTGTTCAAGAATACTTTCAATGGCCCGAGCAACTTCAACACCTCTCTTTGATCGCAGCGGAATGGCATAGGCATAGCGACTAAAGACACTGATTGCCACCAGAATATATTTGTAGGGTGTATTGTGACGCCGTTGAACTGCGTCTAAAGTTAAAAGATCCATTTGCATTATATGCAGAGGGAAAAAGGCTTTAGTTTGACGATATTGTTTACTGCGAAGTCTATGATTCCGATGTAGTGTGTAACTCGGTTCATTTTCTAGATACTCTTTTGCTTTTTTCAATGTGGTGCCGGAGACAGCTCTAGAAAGCGTTTTGGGAGAACTTAAACTTCCCGCTTCACCAACATTTTCATAGATACCTTTCAAACTTCATCCCTTTTGAACGTAAACACGTAGTGTAATGTCCACTCCCCTTTTGCACACTGGTGGGTGAATCAATTCGTCTTCGCTTTTGACTAGCAGCCACAGGTGTTGTAAAATCAGTGTGCTAGTATCTTCGAATATTGAATCTTCTTCTTTTTTAAATGGTGTTGTTGGAGGACTATATTCTCTTAGTTTCTTTAGAATTTGCTTTATTGCCAATAAGACTTTTGGGAAAGTTTGATACACTTAGAAAGGTGTATAGACTATCGTCAAAGGATAAGAGTCCTTTACGATTCGTCACCATATCACAAATTAAATCAACTAGATTATAACTTTTTCCCTGAATTATAATTCGTTTCCCTGTGCTGTCGACTTGAACTTGATCACCAGTTTCCAACACGAGAAAAGATAATACTCTTTTTACTCTGTTCTCGATAGGTCAGTGGCAATAGGTTTCCAATTTTCAATACAATCGAATTCAATTCCTTCTCCTTTGATTGTGCAGAATCTTGAGATGTTTCTTGTTTAAGAGGGATCGGTGACGGGTCTCTCACGATAAGGTCTATGTTTGTCCATACGTCGCAATGCATCTTGAAGTAAAAGCAGTTTTTTTTATCATCGGCAATATTCTCATCATTAATGAATTTTGTTTAGATTGTCTTCAAAATGTTCGACGGGCGAGAGGACAAGTTCAAATGGTGTCAATTTATAGGGTTTTGCCATCTAGAGAAAACTGTTTACAAGTCCTGCGATTATTGGCAGTAAAAGTGTGAAAAAGCTACCGCCTGCTTGAAGGAGCCGTTTTCTTTTAAATTTGTTTCCCTTGTTTTTACAAGCCAAGGCACGTACAGTGGAACGATGTTGCTTTGTCTGTTGTCTAACACCTTCTGGCAGTTGAACATTGCCCTCAGTTAAATTTAAACAAAGTTCAGATATTAGATTAATGAAATCATTGTCGACACCATGTTTTAAGTATAGCCTTCCTAAGCAATGGTTTTGAAGTGCTTAAAACTGAAAATAAATGCCGTTGTTCATGTAGTTTCTTCAGTGTCATGATAGCGACTAATAGCCTTTTCTACTGTTCACTGGAAGATATATTGTAATTTCATTGTCGAAAATGTCGGTGACTACACGAAGATCCTCGGGCGTGCTCTGATTAAGATCCAATAAAATGTAACCGTAGGGCTTGCTAGTCGCTTGAGTGTACGCTGACAACAGAAATTTTGGGGCGCCGGGGTATATCTGTTTATTGAGAGTTATGAGCGAGCTAGAATCACGAACGACTCGATAGATAATATAGATAGTGCAATACAAAGCAAGGGTTCGCATACATTTGCTCTGATGAAACAGATTGTGTAGAACCTAGGGTTATGGAAATGTGCTCATGATGAGATCGGACAGTGAACAATTGTAGCATTTCCTGTGAGAACTGTTCAATGGATTCAACCAAATCATCAATAATCAGCCACGAGTTCGGATCAATACTATTGAAAACATCAAGTCCTCTTATGAATTGTATTGGTATGGTTGTGGCAATAGCTTTTATTTTATCATAGGACTCTTGCCAAATACTATAGCAATAGTAGATTTTTTTTCGGTTTTTCTATAAAACATTTTATCACAATTTTGAATTATTCTAGCTAAAAGCGTTGTTTTCCCCGACATTGAGGGCCCACACAGAAACGATCTGAAGGGCGTTTTTTTAAATTGATACATGCTGTTGACAACAGTCGGACTATGACTAACTGTAAATCATATGTGTCCAATGAATAAGTAGTAATTTTCCCATAGATCTATCTATTCAAGAACAACAAAAAACAAATATTTCATGGCAACATTTATTACAGCAATATGATAACACTTGTTCAACATGAACACTTGGTCAACATGAAAACTCTATTTGTTCAACATGAACAATGATAACACTTTATAATAAACACTTATTGTCTTTAAACACTTTTCTGTACAACACTTTTGTACATCAACAATTTTCTGTACAAAAAAAAAACACTTTTTTGTCTTTAAAACACTTTTGTCCATCTACAGCACTTTTCTGTACAACACTTTTCTATACACAAAAAAACACTTTTCTATACAAAATACACTTGGAACTAGCACAGTTGAACATTACAGTGAATTTAAAGGTAGGGCCCCCCACCCCCCGGGAGCCGGCCGCAGGAAGGGTCCCCCCCCCCCCGGGAGCCGCGATGGAAAAACAAATAGTTGTCATCACTGCTACTGCAGTGTTAGGTTAAAGTTAGGTTAGTTAATTTATGAAAGGTTGATGGTGGTTAGTGCTTGGTTAGCGGGTGGGTTAGTCAGATTAGGTTAATTTATCCAGACCAAGTTGATTACGATAGTCTATGCATTCAACTCGATCTGAAATACGGTAGTGGCCATGAGGCAGGACACTCACACCATTCTCGAGCACATAGACCTTGTCAGATATACATGACATTGCATTTTTTTCCACTCTCACAGTATAATTTCTATACTGTAGAGAGCGAATTGCAAGCACTTGTGCTCTTGGCACTAGGCTACTTTCTACACAGTCTCTGTACACGCTCATGTTGAAATTGCTCTTTACAAAGTGTGTAGGCACCCCTTTACATGTCTTCTTTTCATCCCCACTATGTGTTTCAACGCAATAAACTTTGGGACCCGGGAACACCCCCCTGGATATCAAATCACTCCCCGTCTCTGATTTTAATTTTAATAGTTGGTTGGGGGCTTGACGTTTCACCAGCTCGGGGTAAAGGGATGGATTCCAGTTGGTGAAATCCATCCGCGAGCTGATGTGTGTTCCCCCTTTTCTAAATCACCCAATAAATCTTCAGTCCCATTTACCTTTAAACAGCAGAGAATCTGTATCCCCATAGTAAACTTGAACCTCCCCCTCCCGTGGCCATTGCACCTTGCACACATTGTAAAAGAACGACAACATGAGCTTTTTTGGAAATTTCTAGTACTGAACTACCTCCTGCAATATTCTTGTTCAGTACCATACATTTCGCTTTTTCCTGTGTAGAAGAACCATGCCGGCCTCTATGCTCGTGAATGATGTAAAATTGGGATCGGCAATAACTCGTGCACACTCTAGAGGGTCAGTCACGACGTCGCAGCGAGATCTGTTGCGTACGCTTTCACACATTTTGCCAAACGCTGAATTTAGAATGAGCTTGTACAATTCCTTCTCTACCTTGGAATTTGCCTAGAACGTTTATCGACAAAAGTATCGATAAACGTTTTCAATAATGTTTCTGATTGAACTGCAGGACCCTATGTATTTTGGTAATCTTGAAGCAATTGTTCACCATCCAGTGCAAAAGCACATGGTGAACAACGATATTCTCTTTAGGGTCCAAATCAGCAATCAGTTTTTGTTTAGAGGGAGTCCAATGCATCCCCATATCCTCAACCAATGATCGATTGTAGGGGGCTAAGCGAGTCCCTGGTCACTGGTCGATTGATACAGGGAAAAACAAAATCTTTGACAGAGTCGTGAAGCGCCAGCGGAATGTGACCGTCAATTTCAAAGAACCATCCTTGTGGCCCGTTGTCCTCGACGGTGTTAATGTCGGGGAACTCACAAGGATTCTCAAGCCATTGATAGTTCCCACACGGCAAAGAGTAGTGGGACATTGCCGAGGGGTATAACGAGTTCATGTCCAAGAACACTGCATTTGACTTTACATCGGTGCTTTGTCCGCTCGGATCGGTTGATAAGACGCGGTCCCCGTGAAAAACATATACCCTCCCCTCATTGAACGCTCTACAAAAAGGTGTTGATCTACATCGGTGATTAGGCCTATTTCCTCCCTGCTAATTTTTAAAATTAAATCCATCACTAAATGGGGTGTAGAAAAATAATATCCTATATCTAACCCGAACTCTGAATAGATCTGGTCTGTATTCTTACAGACTATATCCAACAGAGTTAGAACGTCACTGGCCAAGTACAGTCTACAATAATCCCACCCATTTTTTACAATCCCCCTTAGCCCACACCTTCTTGGCAAACTCATACTCCTCGGCTGTGCATTCACTGTTGGTCAGTGAATTGTGAAAAGCTTCAATTGGAGGTAGTTTCTCCTCGCTTAAGCGAGCGCCAGAACAGTAATAATCATATGCATATACACCTTTGCTGGTTAATAAGTCATACATTTCACTGTCTGGAAAGTGCTGTTTAAGCAAGGGAAAGCTATCAAAATTGTCGCTTTTCTGCACTTGAATTAGTTGACTTAGGGATTTGGGGAAAAAACTAAAAGAATCTAAAAACCTGATTTTATTCCAGCACGTACGCTCATTATCCACTACCTGCCATTTCAGTTCGAGAAGCAACAACTTCTCGGCCGATTTGGGAATAATGTTGTAGGTAAATGAATTATTTACCCATGGACTGTCTACTCCCCCTCCCTCCCTGTGCATACGTGCCAGTGCTGGTAAAATAAATTTTAAGTCATAATTAGAGTTATGAATAAAAACTGGGATAAAAACTGTTGGCTAACGTTTAAATTACACGATTGATGCGCTACCCCCCTAAAATTAATACCCCCAGATGATATTTCCTGCCACAAGTGATCATGGTCTCTGACTTTCCGCCTCCCCCCTCTTTTCCCTTTAGTCCCCTTATCCTCCTCTACAAACTCCCCCTTACAAACCCAACATATTTTTTGATTTTTAATCGCGAAACGATCCTCTGCAGACAGCACCATTGGATAATGCGTATTTCTCAAACGAGAAAATAGCGCCATTAGCCGTGCCAATCAGTTTAGTCAATGCCTTGACCATGCACTCATTCTCATCCAATGTCTCAACTATTTCTAACAACCGCATGGTGTTAGAATTGTCTCTTTGCGCATGTGCATAGGACACTGCAATGGCCTGGTGTTCTTTGATACGGTTTGGATATTGGGGTCATTCACCTCCACCAGCTTAGCTTCGCAGTCCAAAGATATTTTGTTTGCATTGGAGAAGGGTATTCTGAAAATTTTTAAAACGTAGAATGGCCCTATCCCCTGAAACCGTTTCCACTGTCTGATATCCATGCCGTCTACAGTATCTCATATGATTTCGCAACTTTAGTTCAGTCCAAAATCTAGAGAGGCATGTTGGACAGTAGAAACGTACCCCTCGCCCCTTTCTTACCCTCCCCCAGAACTCTACTAATGTCAGTGATAGGGTTAAAATGACCGATTGTATTCGGTTCACTAGGTGGCGTGTAGAGCAACCAAACCCAGTGTGTAACCAAATCAACTGACGGGCCCCTTACGGGGAAAACCACCCCCTTCTTTTTAGAACGAGTTCCATCTTCAAATTCTGTTTCGTATTGTACCACAGTAACGCCGATATTTAAATGGGCATTGGCCCTTTCAAAAATGTCAATAGATCTTAGCGTTACTGGGGTATTTTCCTTCTAAGGCAAGAAAAATCTAAGACTGGGAAATCGGACCCGTCCTTCCCATGTACAGCCCAGTGATCTAAATTCTTCTTGGTTGCGTCACGTGCTAGAGGCTCGTATGCTGATACGAGGAAAGCATACTTGAAACACTTTTGATCTGTTTCAAAACAGATCTTCTGGACACCTTGACAACCTACTAGATCTGGATTATATTTTAAAACTGTATCCCTATCAGACCCTGCCCCCCCTCTTAAAATAAAATCTTTCTTAAATTTACAAATATTTACGCTTAAATTTTCAATAAATAAAACTACAGACCCACTCCCATTTTCATTATAGTTCTCGAGATGCGCTATAATTTGTCCTACCCACTCACTAAAAACACCCTCAAATTTTCTAAATTTGGATAAATTATGCGCATCTCGGAATGTATAAATGATAATACACTTCGCTTTTCCCCTCATTCAAATAAAAAACCTTTAAAACAATAGACACCTTAATTGAATCCCTACCCCCCCACAACTGAATTTGTTTCTCCAGTAGTGCACGAATTTTATCTACATAGGCATGCACAATCTCTACAGGATCAAAAACAAAATTTCCCCCCATAAGTGTATTAAAGGGATCCCCAAACGTTGCAGTGAAAACAACTATATTATTTAAAATTGTATTGGACAATAGAAAATCGGGGAAAGATGTACCCCCTCCCCCAAGTTGTTCAACAATATTTGGGGTATGTTTCCACTTCAGTTGTTTGAAGTGGACTCGTTACGGTATCGGAGGCTGGAGGAGGAGGGTTCTCTGTAAAATCCTCTAAAATTTGTAAAGTGTTTGGGCTCAAGTCCCCCAGCTCAACTGTGCTAGGCTTCTACATTAAAAAAATCATTAAAATACTCATCAATATTAAAAGGTACTTCAATAGAGTTGTCCCATGTTTTCGTTGTCTTGAAACTCCATTGCCTCTTCTTCCCCTTCTTCACTGGACGGTGAATATGGGACCAATGCACCAACCTATAAATGAAAAATAGCTTATTTTCAAAGTGTTCAAATCATCCCTACTGTTAAAATTGGATTATTATTGCTTATAACATTTGGTTAATTCAACTGAAATTCCAACTTAAGATAATCTAAGATATGACATAGAAGGCGGCAATGTGTTCAAAAAAAGAGATAGTCAAATATTTAAACTACTAAACTTATTAAAATTTTGCTATTTTTTTTTTTTTTTGCGGCGCTTTTCGGGCTCGCGGCGCATCCTGCGGCGCTTTCCTGACCCGCGGCGCATCCCCTGCGGCACATCCTGCGGCACTTTCCAGGCCCGCGGCGCATCCCTGCGGCACTTTTCGGGCCCGCGGCGCTTCATGCAGCGCCTCCCACAGCTCTTCCCAGCCCCCTTTACATAATGCCCTTCAAAAGTTGAAATATTTCTAATTCCATATTTCTAAAACTCAATTCTTAGCGCGAGTGTTCCAGGATTGAACCGTTAACTCGCTTTCCCCTTACTAAAATCTTTGGCACGATAGAAATATTCGGTGTAAATTAGGACGCAATATGTGTGACAGATGGAATAATCTCTCTTAAAACTATATGAATGGAATAGAGTTTTCAAAGGTGGTGAGTATTAGTCAGTAATTAACTGCGCTTTTTAAGTGACCAAAAAGATTCGAGGGCAACTAGGCTCCCCCTTTTCAGCAATGTCATAAATAGCAATTATTATTTTTGGGGGTATAACTTGTTTTCGCTCTTACATAGAATTCCAATTTCCTAATTTTGCAAACAATTCACAGCTAATTTTCTTGGCCAAACAACAGAATTATGTTAAAAGCATTGAAAGCCTAGACTTGGCGGTCTAACCACTAATGATAGAACAAAACAGGAAAAGGGGATGAAACAGATCTATTTATATGCTTGTGCGGAGCTTTAAGCCAAAGATTAAGCAAGATAATATTCAATTGTGAACGGAATAGCATTTTGAGTTTCAATGGTATCTAAAACTATATGTGAAGCGATAGCAACAGAGAAAAGAGCGGTTTCTTAGCAAAAAATTACATTTTAGATATGTAATAGGGCTTAATATCTCGCTGCGATAAGTTTATATTGGGATTGAAAAAGAAAAAACATTGGAAGAAATAGATAGGTAGGAAAAAAATGCTTACATTTGCATAATCCGTCTGAGCTTGGGTGCCCAGAAGGTCCAGGTAGTGCATGTTGGAGGGTAACCTCCTGACCTATCTTTTGATGGTGCAGCTATTAGAGGTCCCGGATGTGCAGCGATATTCATTTCTTATGGCTGTGCATCCGGGACAGCTTCTGAGACCCTTGTGAAAAAGCTTGTGTAGGTGGGCTTCGGCATTGTAGCTATTCGCCCACTCTCTGTTTTTTGGTTTTCTGAGAGGCTGTACTTGGGCAGGCAGCGTGGAGCTAGAGGGTTTTGCCCAGCGATCATATTGTATGACAGTAGCCTTCGCAGTGGGGGCGCATTATTAGCCCTTGCTCTCTTAGTGGGTGGCGGGACGAGCATTCTTCGCTATTTGCACCAGCCATAGCTCTCATCGATGTAGGGGCCGCAAATTCTTCATAATTTGCCTTAAAGAAGAGAAAAAAATCAAATCAAAATAATTTTCCCCTTTTTACAGAAAAAAAATTATTAACTATAATTTTGATTAGAAAAGTATTTATCTCATTTTAGTAAAGCAAAAAAACCCATATTCTCCCCCCCCCCTAAATTTAGGAAAATTAAACCACCCTATGTCTACCCTCTCATTGAGTTAATCATTAGCGTTTTTTTTTTATTCAAGGCGCAATGCAGATCAACAAAGAATGTATCTTACTACCTTTTATTCAAATGTTATAGCTAAATCACTAAATGACGAAGAAGCAAATAAGGTAAGAAACAATTATCTTTTCTATTTTGTCACTATTAAAAGTGCTAACCCCCTCCCCCAACAAAAATCCTGGATTCATGCCCGGGAATATAAAAGAAACTTTATTGAAAGCTTGAAAAAATTAAAAACATGCCTAGAGACGCAACGCATATATTTACACATTTGTTTTTCTTTTCAATGGGTGTACATGTCCTAATGTCCTACACCGAATCCCCCTTACTTTTAATGCGAAGAAATAGTTTTGTTTTCATTTTACACTGATGGCGGTAGAATTGAAAGCATTGCCCTCCCCCTTTTACATAATTTATTTACAACGAAGCTTGTTAGAAGCGATGTATTGCCCCCTCCCCCCTTTTACATTAATGTCCTAAAATATTGTTAGCAATTATTTTGTTTTTAGAATGCATTTCTCTACTTCTATACAGGTTGCATAGGCGTAGCTTAATTATTGCCTAAAATCGTTGTTAATTTGACAACCAAAACAAACCCTTTGGCTAGACCGATACCGTGAACACACCGGAAAGGGTGACAAAGTAATTATATGCTTGCGAAAATGTATTGTCAAGTTTAGTGGCTTAATAACACATAGCGACGGGTGTCACAGAAAGAATAAATTTATCGAAAAGGTATTTCTTTTTTTTTTTGCGGGTTAGGTTTTGAGGGTAAAAGAATATATTTACGTTTTCCATTGAGTATAAAGATGTTGTATTGGTTTGTGGGGGGGATTTTTTAGCTGGAAATATAGAGGGATGGAATTTATCGAAAAGGTATTTCTTTTTGCGAGAATTTGGGATTGTAAGACATTGGGGGGGGGGTGGAGGGTTGAAAAGAATATATTTACGTTTTTTGCATTGAGTATCAAAAAGATTGTATGGTGGTTAGGTTTTGTTGAGGGGGGGGGGGGGGGGGGGGGGGGGGGGGGGGGGGGGGGGGGTACTTACTTAAATATACTAGAGGGTGATCAAGGAAAATAATTTTTATTTGAAAATAAAAATGCACTTACATTGCTAATTGCGGCTGCCAAGGCCTCAGCTCATCATTATGTCAATTGTTCTATCCATTGTGTCACAATACTTTTCTGATAATTTAATCACATTGCATGCCCGTTTATACGAAATCTCAAGGTTCAAATTGTTTTATGTAAACAAAGTCCTCTGATTGGCTGAGAAGGAAATATGTGATCTAGCTGTTTCCTGGGACTCATAAATTTGGCTTGAACAACAACCAAAACAAATACTGTTTCCCGTTTCAAACTCATAACATTTTGCTTGAACAACAAATATTGGACAACGGTATCTTTGGTGCTATTACGCGATTCCTCCCGGAGTTTCAATATTTCCATACATCTGACATCGAACAACATACAACAGAAAGGGTTGTGACAAAGTTCCTGTTTTTTTTTTTTTGTTTTTTTTTTATTTTTTCAATTCTTTTTTTTTTTTTTTTTTCTTACTTTAATTTTTTGTTTTTTATTTTTTTTTTTTTTTTTCTTTTTAGAATTTATTTTTTTTTTTATTTTGTTTACTTTTTTGTTTTTTTATAATTTTGTGATTTTTTATGATTTTTTTTTCTAAATTGTGTATTTATTTTATTTATTTTTTTTGTTTTATTGCTTATTTGTATTTCTTTTTTTTTATTTTTTTATTTTTTTTAGTTTTTTTTTGTTTGTTTTTGTCATTTTTTTTTGTTTATTTTTTTTTTTTGTAAAGTTTTTCTTTTTTCAACTATAAATTTTTTTTTTATTTATTTTTTTTTTTTTTTTTTTTTTTATTTTTTTTTTTTTATGTCTTTTTTTTTTTTTCCTTAAATTGCTAGTTGCGGCTGCCAAGGCTATTTTTTTTCATCGATATGTTAATTGTTTTTCTATCCATTGTGTCCATATTTCTGTTTTTTTTGAAATCACATTGCAATGCCCGTTTATATACGAATCTCAGTTCCCAAATTGTTATGTTTTAACAAAGTCCTCTGATTGCTGTTTTTGGTTTGTTTTTGTCTAACTGTTACCTAGTGTTTTCATAACATTTGGCTTTGTTTTTTTTTTACAAAATACTGTTTCCCGGGAACTATAACATCTGTTTTCGAACACACCAAGAAGTTTTTTGACACAGTTTCCTGGTTTTTCCATTCTCACTGACAAAATCCATAAAAACATCAATAAATTGACCATTCCACACATAACCAGTCCATGAAAAACATACTTAAATGTGAGGAAAGGTTTTCCTGTTTTTTTCGAATTCCTCACTGGACAAAATCCATAAAACATCAATATAAATTGTACAACAACACTAACCAGTCCATGAAACCTGACATAAATGTACAAAGTTCCTGTTTTTTCAAATTCTCACTGACAAAATCCATAAACATCACATAAATAGACCAACACCCATAACCCTCCAGGAAACAGACATAAAATGTGACAAAGTTCCTGTTTTTTTTTTTTTTTC